>JAVHLU010000422.1:0-60834 GCA_036785755.1 Colletotrichum ledebouriae
AATATTTAATATTCTAAGGATATAATAATATACTAGGGAGAACTAGCTAAGATATTCTAATAATAATATAAGTTATAAGTTAGACCTCGTCTTATCCTCTAACTATAGCGACGTTTATTTAATAATACTATATATTTTTAAATAGTTAGTAAGTACTATTATAAGGTCTTATCTAGATAAATATAATATTAGCTAATACTTCTTTACTACCTATACTAAGTAAGTAACTTCGAGTTTAATAGGCTAATACTTCTATTTAGCTTAGTTAAGGGCCTTATTAATATAAGTAATTAGATATATATTAGTAGGCTTAATAGGGTTACAAGGTTTCTATTTAATATAGTTAGCTAACTAGAAGATTAGCGCGGAGTATCTATATTCTTTTAATAAGTTAAGCTATATAAATAATTACTTATTAGGGTTATAATAAAATAAGGCGTTATCTATTATTAAGGCGTCCTTAATATTATTAAAGCTAGCTACTTCTTCTAGTATAGGTTTAAAACTTATCTTTTAATAGAAGAGCTTTCTTATAGCGCCTTTATCCTTCCCTTAAGCTTAGGCTTAGGTAAGTAATATAGTTTTACGCTATTAGAGTAGTTAAATATAATAACTATAGTATAATATTATATATTATAGAAAACTAGTTATATCTATCTAGTATTTAAGCTAGTAGAGGTTATAAGGGTACTTAATTTTCTTAATAGCGTTAATATAGTCTTAAGTATTTAATTGAGCTCGGAATTACGCCGCAGCCCCTTCGCAAAAAGACTATAACAAATTCACCTAGTTCGTAGGTATAATTCGGGAAATACTATATAGGTATTTTAACCTATACTCTCTACTAGTTAAGGAAAATAATATAGGAACTCTATACGTTCCTACTACTCGCAAGCAAACCCTCTAAATATTACCGCATAAAGTCGGACGCGCGCCGCACCGGGGCCGATTATATCAGAGCCGAACGGGCCACTGAGGCTCTCGTGGCAAAGAACTCTAACTCATAAAGCCACCATACGAGATGACTTCTCAACCCAAAAGGTCGACCTTCTAGCTTAAGTATTTAATAGTCTAAAGGTATTAATAATAAAGCTAAGTAGCTTAATAGAAGGATATCTAACGAATAACTTCTTTACTAAAAGCGAGAGTCTAATATCTATAAAGAGTTTAAAAATCGTATTAAGGTGCTTAAGGTAGGTATTAAGGTCTTTTAAGGTAATAATAATATTATTAATAAACGTATAGGTATATTCCTTATATAGGTATAGGAGTCTATTTATAACGCGTTAAGCGTAAGTAAGCGAATTATAGAATCCTATAAGTATTACTTTTAAGCGTTCTTATCCCTAGTAGCTAACTATAGTAAATTAATTATAATATTCCTTCTTAATAAGAAATTAATAGAAGAAGGATCGAGCGTTAACTATAGTAATCTATAGTTTACTATAAAGGTATTTAATAATATCTTATTATAGTAATATAGGATATATATTAGGGATTATAGCTTTATTAAAAGCACATAGGTCTATAACTATATAACCTTTATACTTACTATTTATAATTCGCTATATAGTAAATATAGGGGCTCTAAATAATATAGGTCTAGAGTTACCCTATTCTATATAGTTTTAAGTATAGAGCTCGTCTAAAGTTTTATTAATAAGTTTCTTATTTTCTTTACTAATAGGATAAGGGTATTATTTAATATTTATATTTTACTATCCTTTAATAAGTTTAACCTTAAGGTATTAATCTTCTAGAAGGTTAATTAGTTATTAGTCCTTTTAAATAGCAGGGTAACGCGAGATAACCTCTTTAAGGCGTTATATAGCTTTAGCGTCTTAGTTATAGATATATATTCCTTCCTTAGTAATAACTACTAGTAAGTTTTTAGGCTTAGTTATACCTATCTTACTTTTTAGGTTAATATTCCCCTTATAGATATCTCTGCTATTTAGCGTTATATTATTATTAGTTATATTATAGTTAGCGAGCGCTTCCTTACTAATTAGGTTAGAGATTTCTACTTATTTATTAACTAATAGTTCTAATAGCTAAGCGAGTATTATAAGCTTATAATTAGAAAGGCTAAAAATAGTATAATATATTAGATTCTTATATAATAATATTAAAAAGGCTATTTATAGTTAATCGCGAGTTTTTAGTTTAAGGTATCTATTAGACTTAAAGGGCGCTAGGGTTCTAAGCTTAGTACCTCGTTTAATTTTTAATAGGTAAGGAGCGTTATTAATAATAGGAATAAGTAGTAAATTACCTATATATATATATATATACACCCTTTATACTTTAGGCTAAATAGAAGGGACTCTATTTTACTAATAGTATCTTAATTTAAATAGCAGAGCGATTATATAGCGCGATAGTTATATTTCTTATAGCGTATATATTATAAACTTTTAAAGGGACTTTCGAATAGATCTAAGAGGGAATTTAAATATTATTATAAGATGCGATTTAAACGCACGATTCTAAGTTTAAAATATTAAGCCTATTAGGTATATTAAAGTCTTACCCTATAAGCAGACTAGTATCTAAATATAGAATAAGCTATATACTTATATAGAGCTTAGCGGTTATTATATAGCTATTAGGTTATTATCCTTATATAAGAATTATAAAGGTTACCTAGGCGATAGTCTTAAGGCTTCCCACGCTTTAGAGCTTAAATACCTTAGGTTCTCTTAAGAGGGTATAGAACTATTATAAGTAGGCTTCGCTTATAACTAAGCGGTCTACGCTAATATTAATATAGACTATAATTAGCAGTCTATTATAATAGCCCCTGATAATAATCTTAGCGTATATATAGTAGTATAAATATATAACTATATATTACTATAGCTTAATAGGACTAATAAGCGTTATATTTAGCTAAGGGGATAGAAGGGTCTAATACGAGAAGATACCCTCGAAGTTAGTATATAGCTTAGTATTATAAAAGTAAGTTTTATATAAGTAGATTCTAAGATCCTTAAGGAGCGAATTTTAAAAGAAGTTAATATTAAAAATAGGGTACTCGTCCTTATATCTAGGGATATAACCTAGAGGGTATTTATAATAATAAGCGGGTTAAGTAACTAGGTTAATATACTTAGGATCGTCTTCCTATTTCTCTTAGTTATTCTCGTTATTAGTACTAATAACTAAGTCTTCTTTATATGAGTCTAAATCCTCGCTAGCCTTAATATACTAGATATAGTTAAAGTCGCCCTTATCTAATAAAGTATATACTTATTCTTCTGCTTACTTATAACTAGTACCCTTAGTTATATAAGCTAAAGGATAACTAGGTAGTTAAAAACGCTAAATATATTAACCGGGCTATTTGTATTAGTATTTAGGCTTTTATTATTAGTTAAACTAAATTTCCTTGCGAGCGGATAATAAGGTTTAAGTAGCTATATTAGTAATTTGCTTTATAAGTCTTAATAGTAATAGGCTAGATATAGTCTCTTTTAGGTTCGTATAGTATAGGTAACGAGTAGCTATAGTATAGCCTACCCTTAAGGTCTCTTTTAGTAATAATTATATTACTAAGGTTCCTATATGGGTCGCCTTAATAGATAGTTAGACTAATACTCGCTAGGATCCTTTAGTAACTATTTAATACTAGCTAGGGACTATCTTCTATAGGCTTATAATAAACTTATTATAGTTCGTATTACTAATTAGCTAAGGAATACTAATAACTAGTTCTATATCTATCTTATTATAAGTAATAGTTAATACCTTAGATTTACTCTCTTTAATATCCTTATATAGTTAAGTAACCTTAGTTATTTAGTATTAAATATTATATTAATTATATATATTATATAGAGTATACCTCTCCTTAGTTAAACGTGCTTTAGTAATTTCATATAGTAAATAAAAACGTTTAAGTAATAACTCTTTCTAATAGTCTAACCTATAGTTAGGGTCCTTAAGTTCTACCTTCTCGTTAAGTATTAGATTAGCGTAGTACTAGTCCGAGGTATACTTTAGTAAGGTTTAATATAAGTTAAAAGTAGCTATAGCTAGGTTCCTATTATCTAACTCGATATAGCTATTAATAGTATTAATAAAACGATATATATTTTAATAAATAGTTCTTAAACTACTATTAATATATATATCTTTAACTTTATTATTATATAGAGGCGGATCGAATAACTTAATTATATTAATCTTAAATTAAGGAGTACTATACCTAGGTTCTATAACTAATATTCTAGCTATTACTTATACTACCCCTTCTTTATCTATAGAAAGAAGGAATATAAGAAAGTTATAGCTAACTAAGAACCTATCGGGGTTAGATAATAGTTTAATAATATCTCTTAGCCTAGCTAGTAGTTAAGGGTATTAATCGCCTTAGCTATTACTATTACTATAGCTAGGGCTACCTCCTTTATTATTTTAGCCCTTAGGGTTATTATTATTACCTCTATTACTAAGATCTCTAGGTAGTATAGGTAGTAATAGTAGTAGAGGAGTATCCTCTATATATTTAATATCCTAATTATATCTTTTACTTTTATTAAGGTTTAATAGACTAGCTTCTAGTTCCTAGGCGCTTATCTTATTATATTACTTACCCTAGCTATAAGTACTAGGGTAACTCTATAAGTTACTTAGCTTAAGCGCGAGAGGGCTACTTATTCCTTTTCCTTAGGTTAGAAATAAAGTACTTAATATATCTTTACTTTCTTTAAATAATATATAGAAGGTATTTAAGCTTAGCTCTAGTATTAATATAATAGTTATATCTTTTAATATAAGTTTAAGAGCTAGGAGTTATAAATTATTTATAAAACTTTATTTAAACTTATAATATTCCTCTAGAGTTAATAGGAGTATTAAGAAAGCTTTAGGGATTATTATTATATTAAGTTTAGATATAGGTTTTAGGATATCTAGCTTATCTATAGCTTTAGCTCTTAGGGTCTTATAGCCTCCCCTCTCTTTATCTTCTTTAAAAGGGAGTATTAGGTCTAGAGTCTAGCCCTATTTAATCTCTATCTTAATATATTAATTATAATAAGGGAGATTAAGGTAATATTACTATTTAATAGTATTAGTAAATAGGTATAAGTTAGTTATCTATACTTATAGGACCTTACCTTAAACGCGTTAAGTAGTCTTATATACTTCCCTATATAGTATTAACTTTTAAATATATCTATAGTAATTTACTAAACGTCGTTTAAAGTTCTTATAAGTAATAGCTATAATACTCGCTTTTATTACTAACCTAAGAAGGGTATACTTAGTCTAGGTAAGTAGTATATAGAACTTATCTAGGTATTACTTAAGTATTATTATAAAGTTTATAATAGTTAAATAGTTAATAAGTTTTAGAAGGTTAGACTTAAAACTTTCTTTAACCTTATAATTAGATAGTAGCTTATAGGGTATTATTATTAGAGGTTTATTATCTCTTTAAGATATTCCTTAGTTAAGGAAATCTTCGAGGTTTAATATCTCTTAGGGATATCTCCTAGTTAAGGGAAATAGTAAAAGGTTAATATCTCTTATTAATATTTCCTAGTTAAGGGAAAGGGGGAGTTTAGAGGCTTTTAATAATATATAATACCTATAGGTATTAACTACTAAGATATTACTTTATATAAACTTAGTAGGGTTAGCTATTTATATAGTTAAGTACCTTCCTTAATTATAAGGGATGTCCTTAGTTATAAGGGGATATAGCTAACTATTAAGCTTATACTACTAATTAATATAGTCTATATAATAAGCGAAAAATATAAGTAAAAACTCTATAAATTTTAAAGGTTTTTTCCTTAAAGGCGATAAGCCCTTTTATAAGAGTTAATACGTTTAGGTATATTTAACGCGTTAAATGCGTTAGACGCCCTTGAGCGGGATAACCGCGCTAAGCGCGTTTAGTATTAGTAATACTTACCTACTTCTTAAGCTATTAAAGTATATTATAAAGTAACAAGTATAATATAAGTATTATATAACCTAGTTAGTAGTAATATAATAATAAGGAGTAGGGTTTATTAGGAATCTTAAGAGTAAGGAGTAAGTAAAAGTAATATTAAGTTAAATTATAATAATAATATAGAGTATAAAACTAATCTTCTCTTAGAAACTCTTTACTTATAAGAGTATAGCTATAGGCCTAAACTAGGAAAGGCTACAATACTAAAACGTAGGTATACGTAGTTATATTAAACTATTACTTAACCTTCTAAGTCTCTAGCTTATAGAGTTTTCTTAAGAGTATATATATTTACTACTAATTCGCTAATATTTTACTAATAGTATTAGCTCTATATCCTATACCTACTATTATTCCTTATAATTACCCCCCCCTCTAAAGCCTTAGTCCCTAAGGCGTAGTAATAGGGTAATATAGCTCTATATTATTATAGATATCATTACTAACTATAGGGTAATATCTCTACGCCTTTATTACGCTATTTACTCTCGCTCTCTATATTAGATCTAGGTAGTTATAGCAAATAATATATTTTTATTTTCCTAGCGCGTTATAAGTATTTTTAAATTTTAATTATTACTATTATTTTTTAATTAGTTACTAATAGTTATATAACTATTTAGTAGTATATAACTAGTAATTATTTAGCCTTATTACCTAATAACTTAAAATATAAAAAGGCGTTTTCTTTTTAAGGTCTCTAACCTAATTAGTATTTCTCCTCTTTATAATCTTTTTTAGTCTAGCTACCTCTCCTATTTTAGTACTTATTTTATAAGCTTTTATTATAATTATTAAGTTCTTTCCCTTTTCTCTTCTAATCTTACTTATATTCCTCTCTAGCTTTTTACTAATAGCTCTCTATAATATCTTATATTACGCGTATAAGCGTAGTTCTTATAAAATACCTCTATAATCCTAAGATTCTTTCTAGCGATTTTATTAATAATACTAATAGTAGCTATCCTTACCTTAGCTATCTTTATAAAATATATTAGGATATTATCTACTTTTACTATATATATAGTAAGTATATATAGAAATATATCTATTATAACTTTAATAAGAAGAAATATGCTACTATAAGTTTTTACTAATTTACTAATAGGTTACTATATATTAATATTTCCTAGGTTCCTTAGGAGCTTTAGGGTATAGCTTAAATAACTTAGAATATATTCTACTAGATCTAGATCTAGGAGTATAATAATATCCTAACCCCTCTTTATTATTATTATATTCTAGCTATACTTAGTAACTATTTAGTAGTATAGAAATATATCGCTAAGCTTATCTATAATCCTACTACTAGTAGTAGTAGCTATAATATAGGGTAGATTTAGCTCTAGGAGCTCGCCTCTTTCTATAAGCACCTCGCGCTTAATATCCTAGTTTATATAAGCTATTACTTATTATTCCCTTACTAATTATATCCTACTAACTACTAGGTTTTAGGTTAGTACTCTTTATAATAGTATTAATATTCTTTAGCGCCTAAACGCTACCTAGCTAGTATATATTTATAATAATAATCCTATTAACTACTTCTATAATAAGATCAATTACCTACCTAATAACCCTTTAATAAAGCTAGTCCTTAAGCGTGCTTATAAGCGCGATATTACTTTTTTCCCTAGGTTTTATAAAGAGCTTTAGGAAAATCTCGCTATATATATTACTAATAATATCCCCTCTTACTTTATTACTATTACTAATACTCGCCCTATCTCCCGCGCCTCTTACCTTAGTACTCCTACTAAGTATAGCTAAAGTAGTAGCGAAGAGTTAGTAAAGAAGACTAAGAGAGCTAAGGTTACTATTACTATCTCTAATAGTAATAGTTCTAGTAGCGAGTCGGGTAGTAGCGCTAGTAGCAAGTCGGCTAGTAGTTAGCCTATAGGTAGTAATAATAGGGATAATAATAGCGCTAGTTTAGCGACTAGTTACTATAGTAGTTATAGTAGTACTACTTATAGTTATAGTAGTTATAGTAGTTACCCCCGTAGCTATCCTAAGAAGTTAATAACTAATTAGATAGTTAGCTCTTTTCCCTTTTATAGGATAATACCCCTTTTCGCTATAGCTTTAGTAATAATTCGCTACTTAATTTAATTAACGTTTTACTTCTAAATAGTTCTATTTTATAGTCTCGTAGTCTATAATTACTAACCTATTATAATAGTTTTAGTAGCTAGTTATCCTACTTCTTATAAGCTTTCTTATATTATCTATTAAACTTATGAATAGCCTCGTGCGTATTTACTAAGTTCTCTATAGGTTCCTATATATTATATTCTATAAGCTATCCTACCTACTTAACTAAGTATTATATATTATTACTAATACCTTACTATATAATAATCTCTTTAACCTCCTATTCCTCTAGCTCGTTCTTAAGCTTTAGGTATATAAGCAAGCCTTTATTACTTACTTAGTAATTATCTTATAGTTCTAGTAAGGTAACTAAGAATATATTATATATCCTTTAGTATTATAGTAGTAAATAAACTCTATAAGCTTATATACTAATTAGTTCTATAATAGCTACTTATATAAACCTAAGCGCTAGTTTTTTATTCTTAAACTAGAAGTTCTTTATTAATAGCCTAATAACTTATCTCTAATAGTAGGTTTATTCCTTATACCTCGCGTTATAATACTTAACTTATACTTTAATAGCTTTCTACTACTATTCCTAGGCCCTCTTATAAAGCCTTAAGATATATTTAATTTACTCCCTTACGCTCTATACTATAACCCTATTCGTAGGGGTTATATATTCTATATAATATAAGTAGTAGCTATATAGGGCCTCTATTAGTAAGTAGCTAGTAGTACTATAGCGATTATTATTATATATAAACTTAGCCTCGGGTAACTAGATAGCCTATTCTTATAATAAGTTACTAGTATATACTCATAGGTACTTTTCTAATATCTAGTACGTCCTTTTAGACTACCTGTTAATCTAGGGGTAATATATAATAGAGAGGTAGCGCTTAATAGCCCTCTCTCTTATAAATTCCTCCTAAAATTAGCTAGTAAGGAGCTTATCTTAGTTACTAATAATACCCTCTAGGGTACTAAAATAGCACTCTACTTATTTATAGATAATCCGCGCTAACTTAGTAGCTATTAGCTATTTTATTATTAAGATAAATATAGCGAACTTAGTTATTTAGTATATAATAATAAGAACTACGTTATACTCCCTGCTTTTATACTAATAGCTTAGTAGAAGTCTAGTAATAAAGTCTATACTAATTTCCTAAAATAGGTACGCTAGTAGGGGTAGTAGGTATAACTTTCTATAGGGCTTATACCTCGGAACCTAGATCCCTTAGTATATATAGTACCCTATAATATAATTATATATATCTATAGCTAAGTTTA
Source organism: Colletotrichum ledebouriae (assembly GCA_036785755.1). NCBI lineage: Eukaryota > Fungi > Ascomycota > Sordariomycetes > Glomerellales > Glomerellaceae > Colletotrichum > Colletotrichum ledebouriae. The sequence continues at coordinate 9,362 of JAVHLU010000422.1, forward strand.
GCTAGTAGAACTTCCTCGAGATTAGCTTAGTAGTCTTATTTACCCCTATATAACCCGCCCTATAGTTATTATAGTATTAGTAAAGGATTTTAAGTCTTAGGGACCTCTCCTAGGGTATCTCTAACCTTCCCTTATATAGCCCCTATGATCGCTAGCTAGTCTATATACCCTCTCTAATTAGGTCTAGTAGTATAAGTAATTAGCTTATAGTCTATAGATAAGACTTTCTATCGCTTTAGAGGGTTACTAACTATACGCCGTTTTACTTATTATAAGCTCCCTTATAACTTAGCATAAGATATACTACTATGCTATAGTAACCCTAGCTCCGAGTAAGTCTTCTAAGTTAGTAACCTCTTGCTAAGCGTTCTCTGCGTCTTCTTTTGCTCTTTAGTATTAGGTTATTATAGCTACTATAGTTATAATAATATTAGTATACTATAGAGCGCTATACTAACTAGAGACCGAGGCGTCTCCGCCTCTAGAGCTATCTATCTAGAAGGGGCGTTATTTTATACTAGCCCTTATAGCGTTAATAAATACTCTTATAATCTCTATATTACCTTATAAAGTAATAATACTTATCTAGAGATCTACTAGTAAGTTACTAATAAACCCTAGCTTCTTTACTAAGGTTAGGAGTATATTATTATATTTTACCTCCCCTTTTATATAGTTTAGCCTCTTAGATAGCCTATCTACTAGGTTTATAACCCCTAACTTATACTCTAGGTTAAAGTTAAACGCTAAGAGTTTATATACCTATCTAATAAGCCTTCCCTAAAGGTCCCGCGCTAATATACTAATAACTCCCTTTAGCGCCTAGTAGTCTATTAGGATTATAAACTTTTTTAATATACCCTAAAGGTAATAAGCCTAGTAGTCTAGGCTTTTAACTATAGTAAGAAGCTCCTATTAGCTTACTCCCTAATACTACTTAGTATCGCTAAGCTTCTATAAATAGTAAGTAACTAGTTACTACTAGCTATTAATATATTATAATAGGATACTAAATATAGCTTTTATAAAAGTATCTATTTTAACCCTTATTTCGCAGGTTAGGTCTTAATATTAGAAAATAGTTACTAAGTAGAAGGCAGCTTAGAGCTATTTAAATACCTATTAGGCCTCTTTTAGTTAGTAAAATTCGCTTCCCTTCTTACTATTCTTACTACCCTTTAGTAGGGATATTATAGGGGCTATAATACCTAAATAGCTTATAATAAACTTATAGTAGAAATTATAGAATCCTAGGAAGACTTAGATCTCCCTATAGGTCTTAGGTAGCTTCTATTTAGTAATAGCTTAGATATAGGTTTAGTTTATTAATATACCTTTAGATATAATAATATACCCTAGGAACTCTACTCGTTATTAGTAGAACCTATACTTACTAAACTTAGTATATAGCGCTTATTATTAAAGCCTACGGAGTACTTAGCGAAGGTCCTTTATATATTACTCTCTTATCTCAGAGTAGATTATAATATTACTTATATAAGTAATATAATAAGTATCTAGTAGCTTAGCGAGCGCTTAGTAAATATACGCTTAGAATATTACTAAGGCGTTTATAAGTCTAAATAGTATAATAATATATTTAAAGTACTTATAATAAGTCCTAAAAGCTATCTTCTAGTAGCCTTCTAGCTTAATATAGATATAATAATATATATCTTAAAGGTTAATCTTTAAGATCTATTTCGCTCCCTAAAGCCTATCTAATAGCTTATTAATAAGGGGGAGTAAATATTAGTTCTTTAGTATTACCTTATTAAAGCCTTAATAATTTATATAAAAGTATAAGGATCTATCCTTCTTAAGTATAAAGAGAATAGGGGTGCTTATTTTACTTATTAAGAGTTAAATCCGCCCTATTACTTAGTTATTAGTAATATACTAGTAGAGCTCCTCTAGCTAGTACTTATTTAGTAAGTAGATAGGCTTATATAGAGGTTTCTTCCCCTTAACTAAGTTAATAATATATTCTATACCCTCTAGGGCTAGGTATTCCTTTACTAACTACTTATTAAACGTCGCCTATTTACTAAGTAGCTCTAGTAGTAATTCTATTTTACCCTCTAAGGTATCCTCTTTACCTAGGGCCTCTATTAGTAGCTTATAGGGGGCGATATCCCCTAAAATATATATAATATAAGCCTTCTAGCTATTCTTAATAACCTCTTATATAAATACTAATAGCTTAGTAATACTAAGGCGCTTATATCCCTAGGTATTTATTTATATATTAATTATAATACCCTCCCTTCCTATAGAGTATTATAATAAGAGGAGGTCCCCTGCTCCTTTAGAGCGGGGAGCCCTAGTAAAGAGTTGCTATATCTTTCTTAGTTACCCCCTTAAGTTAATAAGGAAGAAGGTTAACTAGTATATATTCTAGCTTATTATAGAGGACCTATTAAACCCCTCTAATATAAGAGTACGCGCTACTATAGGTTATAGTTATAGGGATTTTACTAGTTAATTACTAATAATATTAACTTAGGAATAGGAATCTATATCTATTACTACTTCTTATTTAGTAACGTTTTAGAGAATAATTACTTATCCCTTTATAATATCTCCCCTTAGGAAGGTATCTAGTTTTAATATAAGTATAGGGGTTATTAATATAATCCCCTAGCCTATTCGTTTTCTAATAGGTTAAGTTCCTTAACCTCCCTTATAAATTAGATTATATTAACCCTTACTTTCTTAGTAAATACTTAGTATCCTACTAGCGTTTTATTTACGCTTTATTATTTATCTAGGTAATTTACCCTCCTATACCCTTTCTTCTTATAGCTAAAATATACTAAGGGGTTAGATATTATAGGTTATATATTAGAGCTAAACGTAAGCTAGCCCTTATTAGATCCTTATAACGTGCTACTAACTAGTTAGTAAGGTATTAGGCTCTAGGTACCTTATATAGTTCTATAGCTAGAGCTCTACTAGCTTCCCCCTTAGCTTACCCTCGCTATAAGGGGGACCCTTAGTACGTGCTCTTTACTTATATATCGCTTCTTACTTTTACTCCGCAGGGTCTTATTACCCTATTAGTAATATATCTCCTATAAGTATTCTATTTCTATAGCTATATCCCTTAGTCTCTATATTTTAACTTTCTAATATTTAAGCTCCTTATATAAAAAAGGGGCTAGTTAGAAGTATAATATATAAGCCTTAGCCTTACTATTTTCTATACTAACTATACTTAAGTTCTAATATATTACTAACTATTTAATAAAGAACTATATTAGTAACTATATCTCTTTTTACCTTATTATATCTAGCTTTTTATAATACCTCTACTCTTAAAGCTCTAGGTTAATATATTATTAGTAAACGAACGCTATAAGGTTAGCCTAAGCTAGGTCTCCTTCCAGCCCCGCCCTATAGTATTACTACTAGGTCTATAGGGATAAGCTTATCTTTATAAGCGCCTATTAGACTTAGTACTCTAGTATATTACTAGCGCGTAGTTAGTATCTATTTTTAACTACCTAAATCTAGTTACTAACCTAGTTTATAATAAAATCTTTACTTATAGTATAGTAGTTATATATAGGGGGTCTCTTATATTCTCTCTATAGGTACCTTATTACTAGGTAGTTAGCGAGTTCCTATAGTAGGGTAGTAATTTATTCCTTATATTACTACTATTATAAATATATCTACTCTATAAGACTCTCTTACTATCTCTATAATAGTCCTATTACTTAAATAAGGATATCTAAGACGCTAGCTTCTTAAGGGGTCTTAGGCGGGGTACCCTATTAGCTACTACTTACTATTTATTTACTAAGCGAGGGTAGGTCTACTTACTCTAGTGCTATCTAGGACTAGGCCTACCCCCTTAGGATTATCTCTCCTGTTATATTATTACTAGGGTTATCTATCCCCCTAGCGTAATATCCGCGCTATATTCCTTATATCTTAAGGTTTAGCGAGCGACTTATATTATATTAGCTAAGACCCTATTAGTTATATTCTATATACCTAGCCTAGAGTTTATTATAATTAAACTCTATTACTAATTTATTAGTATATTATTACTAGTTCGTTTTAGATATTCTAACTAGTATTAGTTTCTTAAATCGAGGTAGAAGTAATAGAGTTATAAGAGTATAGCTATAAGCCTAAATTAGGAAAAGCTAGAATACTAAAACGTAGGTATATATAGTTATATTAAACTATTACTTAACCTTCTAAGTCTCTAGCTTATAGAGTTTTCTTAAGAGTATATATATTTACTACTAATTTGCTAATATTTTGCTAATAGCGTTAGCTCTATATCCTATACCCGCTATTGTTCCTTATATTACTTTTAATAATATTACTACTATTCTTTTTTTAAGAAAATAATAAGTTTAAAAGGGAAGTTATTAGCGCTCTTAAGTTAAGGAAATTAAATTTCTTTATAACCTACTTAATATATTAGTTATAAAAAAGGTATATCTTTTATATAGCTTAGTTATAAATAACTCTAATTCTAAGATAGTACTTAACTAAGCCTTATTTCTTTAACTTATATACTTCTTTTAAACTAGTAATTACTTTCTATATTACTTCTTTATAATTCCTATAAAATAGGATAAGGAAGTTATTTATATAGAAAATAATAAGAACCTTCGTATTAGTTAACTAGAAGAGGTATAAGTCTTTACTTATAAATATAAAGCTTAGATATTAAAAGGTTAAGGAGAACTCCTTATATTAGAGTAGTAATATATCCCTTAGCCTATAGAGTATATAGCGTAGTTTAATATACTTTCTAAGCTACTTAAAGCTATCTAGTAGCTTATAAATAATTAGGTCTTTATTTAGATCCTAGGAGGTATTTAGGAATATATTAATAATATTAAATTATTTAACTTCGAGGTTATATTATATAGTAACTACTATTACTACCTTAGAAGTTTAAGTAGTAAGAGTTATTATATAAATCTATTTAAGAGATAACTTCTCTTACTAATTACCTTAAATATAAATCCTTACCTTATATTAATTAAGGATATTATCCTTATTAAATTTATAAGTAAATACCTACTTTAAAGGGATTAGTCTCTTTATCATTATCTCTTAATTAATAACGCGCTATATATCTATTTCTTATAATTTACTTATCTTAACCTTAGCTACTTCTTTAAAGTAAGTTAAGAGCGCCTATAAGAGGTTTAAAAGTTCTTTTTAAAAGCGAGGTAGCTTAGTAAGGTTATAAGTAATAAGACGTTTATAGATTATTATAATTATATAAGTAAGCTTTATACTATAAATAGTAATATAAATATAGCTATAGAGTATATAATACCCTATACTAGCTTCTAAGAAAGCTTTCTACTAATTAAATTTAAAAGTCTTAAAGAAGCTAGATACCGGCTCTTACTCTATATAATATTATAATAAAAACTAGTAACTAAAGTAGGGTTTACTTTCTATTACTCCTAGTTATAAGTTACTAAGTAGTAGATTATATAGTTATTAGCTTTAATAAGTTTAGTTATAATCCTCCTAGTTATATACCTAATTAGACCTCTATTTAGTATTAGCCCTCTCCTTACTATCTTAGTATAATTATGTTAATAGATTTAAGGGCCTCTTATTGAAAGGTTTATTCTTATACTTACTTACTTTAGAAATATCTTATAAAATAAGGAGTAGTTTAACTATAATATAATCCTTAATCTATTCCGCTTTAGAATTAACTTCTCTAATAGATTTATTTATATAATTTATTTCTAACATATATGTTATATTTACTACTCTATTTATTAAGGCTAGGCTTTTATTAGCTCTAGTATAGGATTAGAAGATAATAGCTACCCCCATTTCTAGCTTACTTATCCTTTTAGAAGTTTTAAGATTCTTTTATTTAAAGACTTAGTTATAAGAATAAGGGTTAATATAAGTAATTATTTAGTTATAAGTATTAAAATAGCTTTATTTTTATTTATAACGCCTAGGATTTAAAATTTAAAGTTAACTTATAATATAGGGGTTTTAATCTCTTTTACTATCTTATAGATAATATCTTCTAGAATAACTTCTTTTATTTTATCATTAATATAAAAAGTCTATTTATTAAACGTTATATTCTATATAATAATAACCATTTATAATATAGAGATCTGGACCTTATATCAGTTATAAGTATTTAGAATATATCCTACTAGGTATTTAATATATCCCTATAGTATTATTTTAAAGTCTCTCTTATTAATTCCTCTCCTTCGTTCCCTCTTAAGGGAGTATATATAGTAGCTATAGGTATATATATATCCCTAGTAAAAGCAAAGGTTATAAGTTAGAGCTACTTTATCATTAGGCTACTACTAATAAAAGTACTAGTAGAACTACTCTCTTTAATTTATAATAGTAGATACTAATTATAGTATTTAAGTAGGCTTATATTATATAGTATTATTATAGTTAATACTATCTTAGCTTATAGTTATATAAGTAAGCTAGCTATAGTAAGTTTTAATTATTTAAGTAATAACTTTCTAATTAGCTTATTCCCCTCTACTATTTAGTTCCTTTATATATAGAGGGGTCGTTTTAACCTCTATTCCTTTTATATAGGTTTAATCCTTATATTTTATATATCTTATAAGTAAAATTACTAACCTCTTAATATCTTATCTAATCTTATAAATAGAAAATCCCTTCTATTAAGATACTTATTACTTAAAAGTATATAGAGCGAGTATAATACTACTATAGGTCTTATTAATATATAGAAATATAAAGGGCTAACTAGTATATTTATCCTTAATAATAAGGAGCTACTAGTTCTAGTTAAAGCCTTTAGAGTAATTAAATAGATCCTATATAATCTTATAATAAGGGCGTATTACTTTATCTTCTCATATTTATCTTAAAATTACCTATTTAATATATATAACTATATCATATTAATACTATAAGTATATTAAGCCCTTAATCCTTACCCCCTAAGGAGTATATACTAGCTACTTAAGAACCTTAGGGTTAAGGTACCTACTTTAGAGGTACTAGAGTATTATATTACTACTCTAGTCTAGTAGTAATATAAAAGAGATATACTTATATATTATAAATATATAGTTTATATTATTAATTATAATATTAATACTTTATGGGATCTACTTAGGAATAAAGCATAAGGAATAAGGCTTATATTTAAAAAAAAACTCGAGGTTTACCTTCTTAATAATCTTCTTAATTATAATACTATTCTTATAGGTTTTAAAGTAAAGTATATAGTTATATTCTAAATATTAAATACCTATTTTCTTAAGTAGCGCTTTAGAGATAATATTAATATAAAAGTTCTCTATATATCTTATATGATAAAGTATAAGGTCCTCTATATTTATACCCTTTAAGCTATTAAGAGCGTTCTTAATAATATATATACCTTTTATAATAATTAGATATAAAGCTACTTTAGAATTAACCTATTCTCTATTATAATACCTAATTAAAGAGGAGATAAGGAGGGACTTATTATTTATTAAGTATATCTCTCTATAGTTATTTAGAACTATAGATTTATATGATATATAAGGTCCTAAGTAGGGAGTTATAAAAATACTTAGATACTTCTTATTTAAATTAACTATATTATCTCTAATTTTATTTAAGAGAGCTATATAAAAGGTAATTATTATAATATTAATAAGGTAGCTTAAGGCTATATTAGATTTCTTAGATAAACCCTTATTCCCCCCTTTATTATTTTAGTAGTTCTTACTCTTATAAGGTATAATATATAGCTAGCTCTTATAAGTAAGTTTAATATAAAGATTAGTAAAGTATAAGTTATTATTTAACTAGCTATAAATCTAAGCTACTTATATATCTATTACTAGTATATAAGGGCCTTTCTAGTAATATTTAGTTAAAGTAGCTTCTAAGTAATTTAAATTAATACTTAGCTATTAATAGCTTAACTTATATAAATATTATTTATTATTAGATAAGTTACTAGTTATAGGAATATTTAATAAGTTAGCTTTATTTATATAACTAGTTACTATTATAAAAACCCTAGCGCTTTATTCTTATAATCTTAAGTAGAGTATATTCTTATATAAGAGGTCCTTAAATATATTAATCTATCAGCTTATATTAGAGATTAATATCCCTACTCGCTCCTATTCAAGGATATTTATAATCTCTATATTAGCTTATATAAATATAAAAAAATAACTTACTACTTAAAGAAAAGTTTTTAAAGTAAAAGTATTAGTTATTTTAAGAAGCTTAAGCTAAGTAATATAGAAGTAAATACCCCTAAAGTCCTTAATCTAGGTATTAGAATTAATACTCCTATTTACTTTCTCTAAGACCTAGGTATATTTCTCTTAAATAATAATAAGGGTACTAGCCTCGCTTAGAGTATAGTAATATTTAAAATTAATAATAAAATTATAAAGAGTTATATCCCTTTTAATAAGAAGTTTCATATATATAGGTATAATAATATTATAAGTAATAATCTCTATAATTAGATAATTAATCTATTTAAACTCTTAATTTTTATAGGTTTACTTAGACTCTTATATAATAAATAAATAAAAGTACTTTAGGTATTATTCTTATATACTTATAATATTCTTATTAATTATAACTAAGGTAATTAGAAGCTAAAAGAGCTATAATCTATTTATTATTTATATCCTAGTAATAGACTTAGGAGTAATCTTAGAAATAGTATTAAAAGTAGCTTCTTCTAAAGCTTCTTAGTTAAGTAAAGCGATATATTAATTATAAGTACTTTTCTCTTATAAGTATTAAGTATTAATATCCTAGTTTTACTTAATAATATATATATTAAGAGTTAAGATTTTTAATAAGGTTTTATTTAAGTATAAAAATCCATTAGGGTTATTTAAGTAAATATATTTTTAAACTCTAATAACTTAAGCTTTAGCTTAGATTATAATATACTAAGTAATAAAATCCTTATATATAATTAATCTAATATTATTATAATAATAATAGAAGATATTATAGTTAAAGTTATTTAAAAATAGAGGGTTTAGAATAATAGAGGATAATATATATTAAGGAAAAAAAAGAATAAGAGAGAGGAAGTTTTAATAAGTACTTTTAGTAATAAAAGCTTATTTTAAAATAGTAATTAGAAGTCTAGTTAGAACTAGGCTTATAACTATTAAAAAACGTCCTATGAAGCTATATTTATAGTTACTAAAGAGCTTATTTTATTATAATAAGAGTAGCTATAATATAGTTACTTATAACTATAATTAGAGGAGTAACCCCTAGAAAAAGGTCGCTCTAGAGCTAACGTTAGTTATATGCTACGCTAGGAATAGGCGATGCTGAAGGCATCACGACAAAGGGTATATAGCGAAAAAGTTAATAAGCAAAAGTGGGACTTACGACGGGGGCATTTTTCCCTTAGTGAACCTGGAAAGCCATCACCTCGGTTGTCGTCAAATGGGATTCTCAACTGACCCATCACGGATCCACAGTTTGTTTGCTGACCAGGTGCGTAAGTTGGCATGGGCGGTGCGGTCCATGCAATCAAGCACAATTTTATTAAAGAGATTTTCTCAAGGGCCGACGGCTCGGGAGCCAAGTCTGGCTCGACGAGCAAGGGTCCTCCTTGGCCGCGGGCGCCGGGTTGCCAACAATACGACCTGCCAGCTGGACTTCGATCAAGCTCTTCCCCCCCCCCAAAAAGGATCGGTCCCGGTGCAGACCGGCTCCGAATGGAGGCGTTGCTGATCGCTGAATCAGAGGCCGGTTCGCAAAAGTTCTTCGATGACGGAGATGCTGGGCAAGGCTTCAGAGGCACGCCAGCGCTAAGGACTTGGTGACTCTCAAGACCTGTCGCTGTGCAGCGAAGAGATGTCCGTATGCAGCGCTAGCACTACTCTACGCGAGCTGACGAGGTCTCAGCCGGCGCGCCGAGACGAGCCTCATTCGACGCTTGCCAATCTGACGCGGGCTCCTAAAACGGCATTCCACTATTGGTTGGTGAATGGTTGCATCCATCTACATAGCCCTCTTATCAACCAGCATGAGATCCTGTCACTCATCCAGATCAGGTAGTCCGAAAACACCAAGTACTCGACAGACGATAAGCCCCTGGTTCTCAGTTCATCCGCTCCGTAGACGAAATCAGCCATGGGAGCCTGCTGTTTGCTGCAGCCTGCCTCGTATGTTTGGTGGGCGGGTCACCAAGCTTGAGAGTGCCTGCTGGAAGATTCAGACCGATGTATTTAGTCGGTCAGTCTCCTCGCAGCATCCGACCGCGAGTACGTGCGCGTCCGGTGTTACGGATGAATTAACTCAGCAAAGCCCGAATGGTCGTCTCAACTTCTCAAGTCGTATTCTGGGTTTGTAATAAGACATAAATGTACCTGAGAAAAGGGGATTAGAAACGGGGGTTGCAAGACGTCCAAAATCCAAATCCGTCGGAGTTGGGACCTGAAAAACAGAGCAGGCGTCAATAGACCTCGGCACGGACGGTCGAGCCGCCGATATCCCGATCAGTGAGGTGGAGCCCGCTTTACAGGCGAGCCGCTCAGGTGCCAGGATGGACCCACTTTAGCACGTTGTTAAGCTGTTTTCGGTCGATGGAGCCCGGTGTGGCCGTTGCTGAGGGTAGTTCCGCTCAGCAAACACGTCATCCGCCAATGCATAAAGGACAGAGGAAGAGAGACAGAGAAGAAAGGGAGAGCAAAAGTTCCCGACCAAAAGGTCCACCTGCGCTGCCCTGCGCTGCGCTGCGCTGCGCTTCCTTTGCTGCTCGCTACCTAAGTTGTGCAAACCCGTTCGTCTTATTCTTTGGAGGAGGCGAGGAGCAGCTGTCATCGCAAGGTTGACAAGAGTCTATCTCCGTACGGGGTATTCTTCCTGCAATCGATCCTTGGCATCAATCAACCTCAATCCCGTCTTTACAAAGCTTCCGAAACGCAATGTCGTTTTGGAGAATGGACCATCCGATCGACATTCGACCCTTCGGACTCTGCTTACGGTATGAGGTGCTTTGCAATCCACCAAATCTGCGACAGGCCGCTTGCACTAGCCCGCGACACTATTGAGGCATCAACTGCGCCCAACACGGAGTTAACCACTCGGCCATTGGATTTTCCCGGGCAGCCACCCCGACCGTCCGGTGTCATGTAGTCATGTACTACTGCGCAGAGAATTGTGCACGCGGAAGCCATCCCGTCCGGGTGGGCTTCTCTCGGTGGATCCCTTCTCATGACACCCCTGCCAGTCTGCCCCGATGGAGAACCCATTGTGATAGGGGCACCGACAAAGGGTGAAGAGCATGGAATTCTCATTAGAATATCCACCATGGCCACCAGGCATGGCGCAGTATATAGAAGATATGCTGTCCCAGTTCTCCGGGATTTAGATCTCGCCTCAGATCTCTCGCCCATCCACCGACCTAGAACACCAATCTCGACCTCGACCGTCGACGATCGTCTGAGACGCACAGTCCAGTCTGACAACCGCTCCGATATAAGCTTATCAGACTACCCACCGCGGAACTATTACGATTTCGAAGACTATAGACACTCCTCGCTCACCCGAAGATCCTCATCACAATGGCGTCAGCGCCGCAATCTTCGTCGTCTTCCATAACGGCAACTGAGGCTGATGTCGAGGCTCAGAAGCCCGTCAACAAGGCCAGCTACTTCCACGTCCTCTTTGACCAGGCTGGCGTCACCCCGGCCGTCCTCGACCGCAAGTACCCCGGTGAGGGCACACCCGAATCGCCCTTCGTCGTCGACTTCCTTCCCGAGGATGCCCACAACCCCCAGACCTTCCCAATGTGGAAGAAGTGGACTTTTACCATCCTCCAGGCAATCGCCACGCTCGCCGTTGCCTTCGTGAGCACGGCCTACTCTGGTGGTATTGCCGAAGTTATTCGCACATTCGGTGTATCGACTGAGATTGGTATTTTGGGCGTCTCATTGTTCGTCATGGGCTTCGCTGTCGGACCTCTGCTGTGGGCGCCTTTATCTGAGTTGTGGGTTTTTGTCGTTAATCTTTGATTTGAAGCCTACGATGCTAACTTACGAATAGGTACGGGCGTCAATATCTCTTCATCGGCACTTATATCTGCCTCACTGCCTTCAACGCTGGTGCTGCTGGTGCTCAGAACATCCAGACGCTCATCGTCCTCCGCTTCTTCGCCGGTGCTTTCGGCTCTTCGCCTCTGACTAATGCTGGTGGTGTGATTGCCGATATGTTTAACGCCCAAGAACGTGGCTTGGCTACTGCAATCTTCGGTAGAGCTCATCCTATCTTCAATATCATTTTGGAATGATTACTAACGCTTTCTGAAGCTGCTGCGCCGTTCCTGGGGCCTTCCATCGGTAAAGTTCTACTCATATCAATTCGATAATTGTTCGTTGACTAACATGCGCGCAGGACCCATCGTCGGCGGTTTCCTTGGTGTTGCCGAGGGCTGGCGCTGGATCGAGGGCCTCATGGCCATCTTCACCGGTATTCTTGTCTTCGTCGTCGGTCTCACGGTTCCCGAGACCTACGCCCCTGTGCTTCTCCGCCGCCGGGCCGAAAAGCTGGAGAAGGTTACCGGCAAGCACTACGTCTCCAAGTACGAGTCTCACCAAGCCCGCAAGACCGTTGGCCAGCAGTTCAAGACCGCCCTGTCCCGCCCCTGGATCCTCCTTTTCAGGGAACCCATTGTGCTGCTCACAGCCATTTACATGGCTATTGTCTACGGCACGCTTTACATGCTCTTCGCCGCCTTCCCCATTGTTTTCCAACGTGGCCGCGGCTGGTCTCCTGGAGTCGGTGGTCTTGCCTTCCTTGGTGTCGCCGTTGGTATGATTTTTGCCGTCATCTACACTGCGTTTGATAGCCGTCGCTACATCAAGGTGTCTAAGGCCCACGGAGGTTTCGCTCCTGCCGAGGCTCGCCTCCCGCCTGCCATGGTTGGCGCCTGCCTCTTGCCTATCGGTCTCTTCTGGTTTGCTTGGACCAACGGTCCTGACATTCACTGGATCGTGTCGATTATCGCATCCGGCTTCTTCGCCGCCGGTCTCGTGCTCGTCTTCTTGAGCTTGCTTAACTACCTCATCGACTCCTACGTCGTCTTTGCAGCGTCCGTCCTGGCCGCTAACTCGGTCATGCGTTCTCTGTTCGGCGCCGCCTTCCCCCTCTTCACCACTCAGATGTACGAGAACCTCGGCATTCACTGGGCATCGTCCATTCCGGCATTCCTCGCTCTCGCCTGCCTCCCATTCCCCTTCCTCTTCTACAAGTACGGTTCTGTGATTCGCGCCAAGTGCTCGTTCGCCGCAGAAGCTGCCGCCGTCTTGGAGCGCATACGCAAGACCAGAGAGGAGGTTAATGAGGATGAGGCCATGGCTGAGGAGAAAGAGCACGAGCGCGAGCGCGAGCGCGCCAAATCTGCTGGCGTTCTGTCTGATGACGAGTGCACGGTGAATGGCGAGATCCGCGCTGAGGATGACGAGGCTGCTCGCAAGCAGCAAGCTTAAGCATCATTCAAGCGACGGCACTTTTCTCTCAATCACGGTTACCAAAAATAATAGACGGTGGGATAGATGATGATACCCGAAGGCATATGTGCCTATGATATGGCATATTTGGCATTGCGAGGAGTTCTTTGGCATCATTTACAATTGTTATCACGACGGCTACAGGAGCCTCATTCAACTCATTAGATAGACATCTCAAGTGTATAATCATAGTAATGAAAGTCTATGGACCATTTCGATCACCAGTTGTATTGGCAAGTGATATTGTGCATGATTTCGAGACCTGCACTGAGAATGAGAGCAATAACCTCACAGTTCGTCTCTCTCCCGCCCCTCGATCTTAGTCTTTAAACCGGGAATATTCTTTACCTCTAGATTGTGCGATCCCACGATCCTCACATTTACCCTCCCCGCATCTTTCTTAGCAGGCTCCTGCTCCGGCGGCGTCCAAGGCTTTACCCGTCCCTGCCAAATATCAAGGCCCCGGCCTTGCAGCTCTTTCGGCGTGAAATCTCGGTCCTTGGGATACGAGTACATCCTCCCGTTGGAGAACTGGTGGACCGCACCAAGCGGGTCCGCGTCCTCTGCGGAGTCAAGACCAAGCTTACCGGGCAGGTCGGGGAAGTACTTTGGGTCGACGGTGACGCAGGTCAAGGAGAAGTACTGCCTGTTTGTGAAAGATTGCAGTTTAGAACGAAGAGGCACAGATGATGGGGAGAGATGGAAGATGCAGACCATCGGCCAACCACGCGCTTCAGGATGTGTCGGTGAGACGCGTCAAGCTCGAGACAAAATGAGGATCACTTACGTCAAGGAAGCGCTGATGGTTTGCCCGTGATAGTTCTGCGATGACGGGCCGCGAGGCCTCGAGGATCCATGACTCCAAGCCGTGGAATGCTGACGTCCATGTGTGTGTGCTTGCTTCCGTCGTCGCGCTTGTGACAGACCAATCTTCGCCTCCATGGCTTCTGCGGCTTCAACGATGTCGAAGGTGAATTCTGTCCAGTGCTTCTCCGCGACGGCCCTGAAAGCCTCGCGGACTGTGTTTTCCGGAGGATCGATATGGGCGATGCAGGTGAAATCATCCACGCTTTTGAAGGATTCCGCCTCTTGTATAGTGTGTTTTGTCGGGATCTGAGATGACCTGCTGGCCCGATCGATGACGCGTAGGATTCTGCATCATATCAGCATACTGATTGATCACGTGAATATCGCGATTGATATTGCTCGTGGCCGGTTCGGGGACCGAGATAGTCGACGAGCGGCCCGTCGTCGCGGTAGAGTCTGATGTCGGGATATGCTTCCGGCGGGAAGTCTGGGCATCCTGTGGCGCCGGGACAGTCATCGACCCTTTCATTCCATTGGGAAGTCGGTCGAGGATCTGCCCATGGTCCATTATGTGTCCTTTGATGGCTGCTCGGGGATGGGTCAGTGAGTAAGCCTCTGAGGGTTCGGCACGAAGGATGTAGGTTAGAGTTGATCCGGCGAGCTTTGCCATGACATCTGCACTGCACTTAGTATTGCGTTGTGTGTTGAATTGGATGAACTCACATGTAACTAGCTTGAGAGCTGCAGAACCGATGTCGGTTGATGCGACGAGGTGAGCTTGCCCGTCTTCTTGTGCGAATGCTCCATGGAGGAGGAGTGGCAACCAATTGCCGTATCGAGGTATCCTTAGGGTACGGATTGTGTGTTTATCAAGTCATGTAATAAGATGGTGAGAAGAGGAGATGAGGATGGAGAGAGGAGTTTGCTGGACAGGTGGACGGTCGTTTGTCAACCCCTGTCAATGTTCAGACAGGGGTATTCTACTGAAGCAGGGGGGACGTGGTCTAGACCACGTCGCATGAAACGTGACTTATTGCCAAGTTGGGAAATGCTAGGACTTCATACTCATTTGTTGCTAACATTATTCAAGATATCTTTACTGTTCTCGCCATCGCTGCCAGCTAGAGGGCATCCTTCTAGCAAGCACTGTGCATGGTCATTGCGCTGGATCTCCTCCTGCCTGTCCCACTGGTCATTGATCTTGCGACCATGGACCTCACATAGAAAGACATTGCCCGCGGCGCGAAACATGAGAATCCAAAGCGCGTCGATCTCAAAGAGTCTGTTGCGCCCTGACGCTCTGCAGGGAAACAACTGAATAATGAAGGCAACGTGCGTCAGAGAGCGAAGGCCGGGGTTCTTGGTCGGTTCCCGGCATAGTCGAAAGAGGCATGGTTAAGATATCAGTTATTTTGCACATCACCGCTTGGCCATGCTTGCTGCAATGAGACGGGAAGCGGGTCTCATTGTGATGGGAAGGCACTTTACGATCGTTGATCGGATTTGGCGATGGTGTGATATTAATGATATGGGATGCCTGTTCGTCTGCTACTGCGAAGGTAGTCGGTTGATAGTGATGGTTGCAGAGAAAAGGCCGGCGTTGAGAAGTGAAGTGGGTTTATGTTGAATTATTCCCACCGGTCCAATAAGAGCCTAGAATTCAAGTTGAAATTAAACAGGCTATCTTGAAGCCAGTCGCTGAAATCAATATATGAGGGAAGCGCCATCTATCAACCCAAGGGGCAGTTCGCGCTCCGAGCCGAAGGTCCTGGCATCGCTCGCCGCTGCTGAGAAGACGGCTCGGAAAGGGTGGGCATACGTTGCTGCATCAAAACACTCATGTCGCCTAAGTAAATGATCTATATACACAAGGAACACACCTAGGTCCACGTTTGGTACTATTCCCCCAGAGGTGATTCAGCCTGTAGTCGGTTTAGCAGCCCTCTCGATGCAGAGCGAACAGCTGGGGTCTCGCATGATGCGCTAGTAGGTGAAGCAATGCCGGACCAAGTTGCCAACACTGAGGAGATCATTCGGAAAGCGCTGTACAAACAGCTCGATCTCCCTCTGAAATCGAAGTGGCTGAATGACGAGCCGTTAGCCTCAATTCGTAAAAGTAAAGAAAAGGATACAAACTTTTGTTTCCCATTTACGTTTTCAGAAGGTATATTAAGTTCAGTATGTTCCTGATCGCAACTTTTCCTACCTAGTCAAAACCGCCCCATTCTTCTTCATCATCTCCAAGACTCTCATAGCTTTCGTCGCTGATCTCGCTTGCGCTCTCATCACTCGACTCATTCTCCTCCACATCCTCGTCCTTATCTTCCGCGGCCTCATCATTCCCATCACCAGCCAAGACTACCGATCCACCTGTACTCTTCAACGCCGGCATCCCCGTCACATCCCGAATAATCTGGCCCCCCTCATCGCGAACATATGGCCCGTCCTCGTCAGCCACCTCTTCACCATCTCTCTCAAAGGCGGCGACGAAGAATCCCATGACGCCATGCCCGTCGCCCTTGTACGTCCGTATACACGCATCCGCAGCTTTCTCATCTCCGGCACATGCCTCTGGAAGTCCGCGGACCGGCCATTCTCTCATCCCGGTGACCTGCTTCTCCCTCACTAGAACTCTCCATCCGCGCTCCTTCGCGATCTTGGACTCAAGCGCCTTCATGACTACGCCCTCGTTCTCTTCCGCGTGGATCGAGCAGGTGGAATACGTAATCCTCTTTGCGGCGGGGAACTTCATCGCATGGAGCAGTAATGTGAGCTGGAACCCGGCCAACGAGTTGAGTCGCTTCTGAAGCTCTTGCTCGGACTGAATCTCGACCGTGTTGCCGTCGTCGTCCATCATCACCTGCTTCGCTTCGTCCTTCTCGTCTCGTTTTCGTTTCCGGTTATCGGGTTTCGCCGCGGGCTTCGCGCCCTTCGTCTTGCCCTTGGCGCTGCCAGGTGCAGACATCTCGGGCAGATGCAGCTCCGGCATCGAGTCCCGGCCCACGATACCACTGCCGGAGCAGCTCGGGTCGAGCAGAAGCCCGCCAACGTTCGCGTACGCATCAGCTCTCGGGTAAACCTCCAGAAAGTCCTGCCCTAGCCCAATCTTCGTCATGCCTCTGCTGCCGGCAATCTTGACCATCTTCTCCAGCGTCTGCGCCCTCTTCGAATCCCTCTCGAACGCAAAAATGGTCCGCCTGTACGTCCCTTGCTCAGGCTCGTGGCCACTCAGCACAGCCGCCAGATGCGTCGTCTTGTTCCCTGGTGCCGCGCACGAATCAATCAAATCGCCGTCTTCAGGGCGCGGATCAAGTAGGTATGCCGGGAAGCACGACGCCTTATCCTGAATAATAATGTCGCCGTTTTGGTAAGCCTGTGACTTCGTTACATCCGTTCCGGGAGAAGCAGCCAACAAATTCGGGATATGGGCGTCAATGTAGATCGCCTTCCCTGTTGAGTTGGTCACGTCCGCGACGGTCAGCACCCTCTCGAACCCCTTGAATGTCGTCTCCAGCTGAGTCTGCACATCGCTCTTGAGCGCATTCACCCGAATCCACCGCGGATGCCTGCCCTCCGGATCGGCATTGGCGTTGACGTCTGCCCTCAGAGCGTCTAGGGATGGCATCTTGCGCCTCAGACGCGCTCGCGTAAGTTCAGACGTGAGGCGCGCCTTGTGTCGTTCGACAGTCTGTCTCAGACCGTGTGACTGGGGCAGCGCAATGCCGCCTTTCGCAAGCAAGAAGTCGTGGGTCAGGAGCAATGCCAGGATGGGCGTGAGCTGCAGCGACGGTCAGTGGACATCCTTTCGAATCCGTCTTGTTTTCAAACCCACCTTGCGCTCATGGTGCAGGAGATCAGCCGCCTCAACGACCTCCTTCAACACCCCGCTCCATTTGCAAGTCTCAAAAGCAAGCGCATACACCTGGGCTGGCGGCGACTTGAGGCCCTTCTTGCGGAAAACTCGGCTTTTAAGGGAGCCGCCGTGGTCAGGGCTGGCTGAGAGAATCTCGGCCGTCTCGTGGTATAGCGACATGGCCCGGCCGCGTTGGTGAGCGACTCGAAAGCTACAGAAGATCGATCAATGAGTTTTTCTCACTAAAAAAAATTTGAGAGTTTAAGGATAAGCCGGTTGCACATCGAGGTCTCTCAGTGAGTGTATGGATGTGGAGCTTGTTCGGCCGTCATTGATGAGAATTTGCGGTTCGGAGAAGTTTTGTGGGGACCCGACCCGGGCGGGTGGAGGCGACGTGGACGGGGCTTGAGTTTGGACGCGCCCACGGCTCCCTCAGCCGGCGCTTGTCGTCTGACACCTGGCTTGAATTATCTTTTAGATGGGCAGTTGCAACCCTGTGAAGTTTTTCAAAGTGATAATTTCGCAGTCTATATTTATCTACTCGCGGTTCGAGGTTCGGCCTGGGAATGGAAGGAAACCAGGTCAAATTTCACACAACAACTCTAATTGAACTGCCCTCGTGGGCCCCCTGCACTTCCTGCCCAAGCCACTGTACCTTGAGGTAGTGTTCGACGCATCAGGACCGAGTTTCAAGACGGGATTGAAGTCGCAACACCCACGAGGCATACAACGAGATGGAATTTGGATCTGTTTGATTTTTCTACCAATCGATCAACGAGGAGGATAGTGCCTCAATCCAATTTCTTACTCTCAAAAACCCCTCCCAAATGCGACGCTCATATTGAGCACCGTAACAAGAATTGAAGTGTATATGTGTCCTCGGTTTGAGGCTTGTATGTAAGTCGGTTTCATCATCTTCGTAAAGAACAAACGCAACAGAGATTCAAAACCGACCCAACCCTGGAAGAAGCTCTTTTTCCAAAGCCCGACCGGAATCCCACCCATATGTCCGTCTCCAGGTATAAGTTCTGAAAAATCCCTTATCCAGCCTAGGCCCTAGAATGTCTAATGAAGATAAGTTTGGTACAGGCGCAACAAAAGGTGTGCGCGAGGGAAGCTATTCCTGTAGCTGTCTAGTCATGGTGGCTGCGGTGGCGGCGCACGTGCTCGTGGACGTGGCGGCGGCCCTTGCGGTAGTTGTCGTTGTTGGCGAGCGCAGCGGTAGCGGCCTGAGTCTCTCCGCTTGCAGTACCGGTGACGGTAAAAGTGTGATAGACAGTCTTTTTCTTGCGGAGGCAAGACGTCTTGGCCTTGCCTGAGTTGTCATTGCCCCGAGGGTTTGTCGGAATAGCGCCGGGGCTTGACTCCTGGGCAACCTTGGATAGAGCAGCAGCACTGGCGGAAGCCTTCTCGGGAGCTTGCTGCACGGGAAGTTGGGAGGCAACGGCTGTCGTGGAAGGACTTGAAGCATCTTCCTTTTCGACCGTCGCGTTGGAGGCAGCAGGCTGGGCAGATGCAGACGCACCACCGGCAATAGGCTTGAGAATGTTGCCAACGGTACCGGTTACTCCACCGACGATGTCACCGAAAGTCCAGCCACCGAGAGGGTTGCTACCAGGAAGAACATCGAGGATATCGCCGGTCTTCTCATCGATGGGAGAAGGAATGGTGCAATCCTGGTTGGTGTTCAAGCCCTTCAGCAGACCAGGGCACTTGTCCATACCACTGGAGCCAGCGTTGCAGTTGTCAATGATCTGCTGGAGAACATCGGTGTCCCAAGCAGCCATGAAGTCAGCGTGAGAGCTGTAGCCAGAAACATCACCGTTGGAGAGGACGAAAGGCTGGGAACCTTGGCCTGGAGTCCAGCGGTCGGAGAACTTGGGGGTATCCCAGTAGACCTCGAAGAACATGTGAGGAACGTGGATGTGGCCCTTGGGGCAGTTGGCACGGCGCTTGTCGGTAGCATCTTTGTTGGTAGGCCAGGACATACTGTTCTCGTAGTCGTCGAGGGCCTTGCTGGGGTCGTAGCAAGAAGGCATGTGGACGTCAGCACGGAGGGGAGAAGCGTAACCGTCGCAGTTCTGGTCGGGGAATCCTACACCAGCTCCAGAGTTGTTGGGGTCGACGATACCGGCAGTAGACCCATCAGAGTTCACGGGGTAGGAGGGATTGTTGTAGTTAGATCGGGGGCAAGTCCACTGCACGGGCTGAACAGGACCATCGGCAGGCTCGAGATTCTGCTTGCCACCCGTGGAGGGAACAACTCGGGTAGACGCGTTGCCACTAACAATCTGAAGACCCTTGGGGAAAGCCTTGATCTCGTCATCGGTGCCTTCGAAGCTAAAGAAAAGGTCAGCTAAGTTCATGCTTCTCTCAGCGGTCACACTTACAAGTAGTAGACGTTGACGTAGAAGAGGTCGACAGGTTCGAACTTCTTGGTCTTGGGGTCCTGGAAGTAGAGCCAAGGGAACCAGTAGGCGCTGTTATCGCCTGCGATCATGGCGTTGGAGCACTTGGACTGAGCCAGAGTGTCACCAGTGGCAGATAGTCCGAAGTTGCTGCCTCCCATCACACCGTGAACGTGCGACGCAGTCTGTCCCGGAGATACAATGGGGTCGACACGAGCACGGACGAGCTGCTTGCCGTTGAATCGGAGGACGGCGAAGGTTCTGTCACTAGACTTGGAGCCGGCCGAGGCGGCGCCGATGAGGGCAGCCAAGGTGGCAGCGGCGAACTTCATGGTTGCGATTGATGAAAATGAGTTAACGAAGAGGAGTACGTTGTCGCTGGGGCTGCTGGACGTGTAGTAAGGATCGTGGATGGAGATACCAGAACAGCTTTCAAAGATAGTCAGGTATCGTCTGAATGTGTTTATGACTCGAGTGAGTGACGAAGAGTGTATAGACACAGTGAGTGAGACAGTGAATGATTCAGACAGGTCCAAGACGCTGTCTAGATGTTGTAATGAGAGGAAATGTCAAGCAAGCTCAGCTATTTGGTTGGAAAAGGAATGATCGAAGGAGAGAGAGAGAAGAAATGTCCAGCAAGACCCCCAAGGGAAAGGTAGAGGAATGGAGAGGTGAGGTCGGGATGTAGATCAGGGTGGAGGAAGGCGGAACCGGGAAGTATTATAATGGGACGGCGTCTTGAGCAGACATGACACGAATACATAGGGCGAATAGCAGTTGGCAGGCTACGGCGAGGTAGTCTAGGCCAGGGTTAGGAATTAGTCAGGTTTAGTCAAAAAATTATTCAAATTAGTCAAAGCTTTAGTCACTATATAGAAGATATAGCTAAAATTATAAAAAATATTTTATTAAATACGAATAATAGTTTTATATATTATATATTTTTACGAGATTTATATTAGTAATATATAGCTTTTTATTCTAATTATTAAGTAGATTAGTTACTTTTTAGTCACTTTTAAGAAACATTTAAGACTAATTTGACTAATTATAGTTTATATATTATAAATATAATATACTTAAGAATTAAAAGCTATATATATTTTATTTAATTATTAAACTATATAGTTATAAATTTATTTTATCTATTTTATCTTTATATTTAATATATATATATTTTCAAAAAGGTAGTGTCTTTTGACTAATTGACTAAAATCGTGACTAATTCCCAACCCTGGTCTGGGCCCAACTCCCAGCTCACCTCGTCGAACGGAGGAGGACCGGGGGGGCAGGAAGACGCTAGCTGAGGGGCCAGGGCCCAGGCGCGCTCAGCCGTGACGCCATGGAGTACACGTGGTAGTGCGGACTTGGAAATCCTGCGATGGATGCGCAGTATTTCGCAGGGCAAGAACGATGGACGGCACGGAGAACAAGAAGAAGGTCCAGTGTAGGTGTGGGTGTAAGTCGGCCGGGGGTCGGGGGCCAGGGGAATGCATCCATGCATCTTGGCGGGAGACCAGCAAGTTGGGATGGTCATTGGGTTCAACGGGCTGTTTACCGCGTGCTAAGAGCCCGTGCCTGCTGGGACTTGAGAAGACGTGATGAACGACAAGGACTCACCCTTGCGATGCTGACTTCGCCTTCGTCCACATCTCTAGAATAGCTGTTTTTGAGTACATGTTGCTCAGCTTATCCTACCATTAATACCAACTTCCAAGAAGCTCTACCCGCAGTGGTGCATCAGTATCCTGGAAAGAAAAACGGCAAAACAACTTGTAGGCATATTTCTTTTGTGGCTTCACATCACTAGATAAACGGCGTGAGAGAAGAAACAAACACGGCACCCTGGCTGACTTCAGACCCCGCTCGTCTGCCTGGCCTCTTCCCAACTGTACGCACTTACAAACAAACGCCCACGCATTGGAAAGGAGGCGGCGGTGATGCACAAAAGTTGGGATGGTGTGATGCAAGGCTTGTACCTGCATAGTGGATGCTGACAACGGCTTCCCATTGGTTATTTTCAGGCGCGGTCACCAATTTTGTGCAGGTCGCGCAGCGGATAGTCATTCAGTGTGACGCCGGACCAACTTAGCATGACTCGCCCCTGAGCAGGGTTCCGAGTTTTACTGCTTTGGCCCAAAAAAGCAGTGCTTTTGCATTAGCCCAAAAAAGCGATAAAAGCACGACATTGCTTATAACCTATACCTAATTAGGAACCAGAGAGTTAATCCGGCCCGATACGACCACCTACTTAGAAAAAAATTTAAAAACTCCAGAACTTCCCTCCTATATAACCATAGAAGTACAAAAAACTACTACCACTTTCACGATTCGAACCTATAAATAGGTCTAACTTTTATAGTTTATAGTATAAACTACTACGCTATATAAATCAATTGAATATATCTTTCAGGATATTATTTAGACCTATATACCTATCACCTTTAGGGTTAGTATATATACCTACCTATATACCTACCTATACTTACCTATTATTAATTACACCTTCCCACTAACCTCCACCCTACCTAGTTAGGCTTAGGGCTATACTAGCTAACTAATCAGAGACCTTAGCGAGACCTTAGCGAGATCTGCTTGCTTTAGCCCAAAAAAGCAGTGCTTTGCTTTGCCTAAGCCCAGAAAAGCGCAGCGAGCATTTGCACCTTCGGAACCCTGCCCCTGAGTCTTGAGTTCTTTTCTTGCTAGCGCTGTGCCGCGCCGAGGTGGCGGCCAGTCAGCTTCAACAAGGTTGAATCAGCATCTTCCGTTGGAAGAAGCGACTGCCACTGGACCTCGCCGACCGTCAGACCGGACGCGCGGCAAGCTCACGGGTCTGGTAGCAAATAAGGGGCGTCGGAAACCCGTTTGTGGCGTTGACGGCCTGGTTTGAAAGGAGAAGTGCCCGTCCGTTTGGAAAAAGTTAGGAGCAATCAGGGTTGGGAATTAGTCAGGTTTAGTCAAAAAATTATTCAAATTAGTCAAAGCTTTAGTCACTATATAGAAGATATAGCTAAAATTATAAAAAATATTTTATTAAATACGAATAATAGTTTTATATACTATATATTTTTACGAGATTTATATTAGTAATATATAGCTTTTTATTCTAATTATTAAGTAGATTAGTTACTTTTTAGTCACTTTTAAGAAATATTTAAGACTAATTTAACTAATTATAGTTTATATATTATAAATATAATATACTTAAGAATTAAAAGCTATATATATTTTATTTAATTATTAAACTATATAGTTATAAATTTATTTTATCTATTTTATCTTTATATTTAATATATATATATTTTCAAAAAGGTAGTGTCTTTTGACTAATTGACTAAAATCGTGACTAATTCCCAACCCTGGGAGCAATCTGGTCGAGGCCCACGGCAACGACGAGTAATGATCCCAAGAGCTTGCTGATTGTTCCATAGTGGCATAGTCTGGCAAGTATTTCAGGGGCAAGGATAGCCGCATTGGCGTTGAGTTGACGTCCTGGCAGGTTGTAATGGTGCCTCATCTCATCTGCCATGTCTTCGCCGTCCTAGAGGCGACGGATATGATGATGTGGACATTGCAAATCTGTGGTTGACGGGACTGGCGAGGGCGTGGTTTGATCGATGCGGATCGCAGACGGTGGAAGTAAGTTGTTCCCTGACGTTGCTGCTGGTTTCTTCAACCAACTGAGACGGAACAAACTGAGAGACGTGTTCACTCAATCGACCTCAAAGACTTCATTTGAACAAGCCTTAGGCAAGGTAGGTACAACAGCCAACCTGGAAAGGGTGAAGAAGGTGGAAACAGGAAACAGCAGGAACGGCCGGCTTTCCCACTAACCTTATCTACCTCAGGCAAGCGTTTCCTGGTCTGATGGCCCCACTTACCTTACGCAGGGGTTCCATCCATGTCATAGTTATATGGGCTTATGGGGAAGCAACCATTGAGAATCTCAGGAAACGGAAAGAACAATCGAGACCAGAGTCAGACGCACTTGTTGCTGGAAGAGTGAACACAGAGACATTACTTGCGGTCCACTCCGAGACAAAGATGCCTTTTCCCAGGATCGCTCGGCCCACGTTTAGCAAACTCGACCGAGTACAGTGTACAGCTCAGCTCAAGCAGCCAAACTCAAACAATCCCTCTCTTGTCTTCGCGAGGAATCTTCATGTCTCGGCGGCTCTTGGCCCGGGGAAGACTTTTCTAGCTGCATTTGCGGTACATCAGATACCGCACCAAGTCCTCAGTCCTATCGCCCTGCTCCACGCCTCATACTGTAGCTCACAAATTTCCGCTTTGGTCACAAGAGACTCGATCAGGACCGAGTCCCAACCAAATGGACCAGCTGAACAATCCCATTCATTTTTGCAAGTGGATGGCACGCCAATAGTCTGCCTCCATTCCGATCCTCAAGCTTTCACTGAGCCTAATACCTAATTCCACAAGACGACCTATGAATTTGGACCATCCATCAGAGCTCACCAAAGTCCAGGCTTTCACCAGCATCCGCTTTAGAGACAGAGAGATCTGTCCTGAACCCTGTCATGACAGATTTCACAGGCCGTGCAGTCGTCCATCGATATCCGAGGATTTGAACAGGCCATCCGCCGGTGGGGTTTCAGAGTGACTTATCCCAGCGCTCATCACATCTCTGCTCGGGCACGTTCTGGGGAAAGCATCACGGGACGACCAGCGAATCATGATCCTCCGAGCTAACGGCATTCCATCGCTCATGTCTAGCAGGGAAGTCTGCTGCGTCCCAGTCCGCTGCATCAATGTCACTCTCCGCATTATCAATACATCACACTGTGCATCATTCAGCAAAGACGGAAAGTTGCCGTTACTTGAAACGCGCCACCGCACAAAAACTTACATGGGCATAGCCATAGCGGCAGCCTACCCGGAAATCGCCATGCCGCGCTTTTACGGCTGGCTGAGTATTCTCTGGACAACCCTGCGACTCTTGCTCGCCGGTGTAGAGCTTCAACGCCATCCGCAAGCCAACGTCGTCTTGTCGCATCTGTCAAAATCGGCAGGCGGAAGTCTTCGAGTCCTCAAAAAGGGAGTCGGTGGTATTGGCTGAGGAAACATCCGCCTCTTCAGGTCTCACTCCAGAGCAACACCGCGGATGGCCTCAAGCCACAGCGGACATGCCCAAATCAAGGGCACCGAGACTGCATCTTGATCTTGTTGGCATGCTGCTACACGTCAGACGAGAGAACACTAGTCATGCTGCCGCTGCTCCGAACGGCAATGGACAGCTTCCCAGCATTCTTCGCGCCCGTACCGGCATGTCGGGTCCCCTTTGTTCGGATCACTGTCGCTTTGCAATAATTCTGTTCAACGCTTGCCAACCGCCGACCGGTGCTTCTCTCAAAGCTAACCCCTCCCGGGTCTCCTGTTATCTGATCCAAGACTGTCTCACAGGCCTGGAACAAAAACTTCTCATGAGACATCCCTGTGAAGTTAACTCCTGCCGACCTGCTGAATATGGCAAAGGACGTCGGTGACCATCGTTTACAAGCACTAACACCATTTGATCTATTTCCGGCGACCTGACTTCCATGCGCCAAGCTTACACCGGGGCTCATGAGCGCGCCGCGGCGACCGTCCAGGTTTCTTCATACCGCCAAGAGACAGAGCCTGGTTTGCATGAGTAAGGCCAAGCCCTACACGAGAATTGAATTACAATTGAATACGACGAATGGTTCGAAAGGTAAAGGCCATAACAGCAGACAACTGTCTTCTGGGCAGAGTGATACCGACTTTTAAGCGACGCAGGCTCTCCGAAGGGTGTACCCTTGGTCCGCCGTTCAATCGGGAGCCGCCGACTGGCGCGCGCTTCAGAAACGCCCGGCCCTCGGTGGTATTCCGCTTAATCAAAACAATTGACGAATGCCAGCCAACGTCGAGAAGCATGTCTTCCAAGATGAAACAAATTGTTTTCGCGACCCTGAAAGAATTAATGAATTAATGAACTGTTTCTGCGCACGCAACCACCAGTCTTCCAAACTGTTGACTCCGGGGAAAGAAAAGCAAGCCGATATGCTCGCTTACATCATTATCCACGGCATCTCTCGGCGAACGGCAGTCTCCATGTAAATTTGCTAAACTTTCTTCTTCTTGTCAGAGCATGCGACGATTCTCCGGGCTCACGGGCGAGTTCATCTCATTCTGACTGCTGCCCGCCCTACCTTGCCTCCTCTGCAGGGACAGATCGACGGCGCCGTGGACGATACCAAGCTCGTTCAGCCAGCGACGCAATCCAATTTCCAACCATGTGTTGCGCCTCCACCGACTAGAAATCTCAATCTGAGCAGACGCGGCCGATCATGTCGACGCGGATTGTTGATGCGGGGGTAGGACAGAGCACTATAAATGCTCACTGCGGATCTCAACGTTCCGGCAGCGGCACACGCTCGCCATCAAAGCCATCATTCGAGTATCAGCTACTGACTTCATAATTATCTGAGCCGAGGGACAGTCTCCTTAGCGTCAGAGCTCTCATAGCTGGTGTTTCCTCCCATCGGACGAGTTACTATGCCTGGATAAGTGCCACCTTGCTATCTTCCCACCATTTCCAACCCTTCTTTCCTCCGCGCCCCTCACAGCATCGTGGCCCGGACAGTGTGCTCCGCAAGCTTCCTCGTGCACTGGTTCTCGCTGAGTATCCCAATACCCGTGCCGAAGGGGAGAGTTGCGGTCTCGGGGCTAAGGCTGACACATCCGCGCGGGTGTTGTTCGATGACGGTTGCATGCTTCTCGTCCCAAGACTCTAGAGCAATAATGTATCCAAATGTCTTAGTCCGTGAACTCGGAAGCCTTGATCCTTTTTTTTTGTGGGTGCAACAAGATAAGATACGTCGTAACATCGTCTCTCTAGCTGATGTGGTTTACGGTCTTGTGTCTCCCGTATGTCTTCGCTCCGAGGACCAATGGCTATCCCCAGAGATGGATTTCAGGATCAGAATGGTTACACATTAATCTGCTCTACGAAATATGACGATCACGGGGTCGTATCATATGAAACCATACTTGTTAATGGGTAGTTTGGATGCGGCGATGGCGTTCCTCTTTCCAGCTTATCTCCCCAAGTGGTTGGCTGCGTTTGTATAATTTCTCTCGCTTTATTGACGTCACGGCGCCTCTACTCAAAGTCCTTCATGACTTTTTTTAGTGGTCTTTCGCATTGCTCTTGCCACATATTCCATTCCTATGCATCGAACCTTGGTGCATCTCTCCTAGTGTTGATGCTACGTACTACTAAGAACAAGTCGGATAAGCTGCGCTGACTTCTGAAACGCCATTCTGCTCTTCCGTTTTCATGCCGACAACGGGTTTCCCATACGTCTTTCGACGTCCTCCATGGTTTCTGCGGCCTCCAGCACCGCCCTTCGGGTGTTCTCGCTGATTAGGTCCTTCTGTTGGCCCAGATTCTCAAATCTCTCAATCCAGAAGCCCCATCGTCGAAGACACATCTTTGGCGGACCATAGTACAGCGAGCCTCTGTCCAAGTGGGCCAAATCGCCGCCCTGTAGAGCATCTGTGCAGCCGACGTCCGTTAACGCCCAGCGTAGAAGAGGCCCGGAGGCGTGGGTAACCCAGGCACAGGCGACTTGAATTCGGCATTCAGCGATTTCGAGCGTGTTACTCGGCTCGTCCTCTAGGGCTGACTTCAGGGCATGTATTGCCTCGTCGTACGGTCCTCCTGAGCTGCCTCTGAGACATCGTGCTCCGAACGTGTTCATATTGTGCCATACCTGAGCTGCATCGGGGGTAAATTCGACGTACCCTGTAGTAGAATCTGTCATCCATTTAGCCATTGTATACTAGAGGAGATAAAAGAAGAAGCGAGCTTACCGTTGAAGTATGCTTCCACGCAATAAGGAAGCATCGGCAAATCTTTCCACAGACGCTGAATTTTCTGGAATCCAGCATGTCAGCGACTTAAATAGCAAATCCGGCCTTCCTGTGAAGCACTCACCCCTTGAATCTTTACTTCACACTTGGCAAGTTGCTGCAGGTTCGCGAGAAGGCCGGTGATACGCTCGTGAATCTCGCTCGTGGCATCAGGACTGCGGACGATGTCGAGCATGATTTCCCACAGCATACAAAGCCAATCTTGAATCTCATCTTCTTGTGGCGGACAGAGAACGTCGAGCTTGGAGGCTGCTTGTGCTGCGGTTTCTGGGGAATCAGTCCGCACGCAGACAGTAAAGATGTCGATGATATTGCGTTCTTTCTCAGAGAGATCTCGCCTCTTAACAAGCTCGAGCTGAAGGAGGTTGTTTTCGGTCCTGGATGGGTCGTCTAGGCATTGGTTTTGGGGCTTGAAAGATGATTCGTTGGTCGGAGGAGCTCCGCTCGAAGACTCCTCGTTTGATGAGACTGCCTTCAGCTCACCAGTGGCTTCGTGAGTGGCCGCAGCTAGCTCAGAATCAGAGGCCATGGTAGCCTCGCTTTCGGTCCCCAAACCTAGATCTGTGATTTGGGTTCCTGGTTTTGGCAGCTCTTGAAGCGATGCCTTGGGTGTGGTTATCTTTATGACCGCAGTCTTAGCGGCGGCGCAATCAATCATCGGTAACTCGGCCATGGGGGTGACAGGAAGAGGATAATTGGCGGCGGTATCTGCAGGAAAGCAATCCATACTGAGCGAAAAATCATCGGTGGGTTTGTTTTCGCGTGTCTGCACAGTTGCGAGCTCGGTGGCAGGTTTGGTGACGGTTTCTACCATGACTCCTGTCTCTGCACCTGTCGCAAGCTCGCCAAAGTCTACCACCGCGGCTCCCACCGGAGGGTTTGTTGTTTCTCTCAACCTGGCCTTCAGATTCGCATCTTGTGTGCCTGCGTCTCTCGGAGTTGCCATGATGTTTGCGATATTGCGTCGGAAAGGACTAGGGTTGGCAACTACCCGGCCCGCGGGTCCCATGGGTACCCGCCAAATAGGTAGGTAGTTATAGGTAGTACCTATAGGTAGTAGTAGTTACCTATAGGTACCTATAGGTTAAGTGGGTTTAGGTAATTAAGCCTATAGGTATAGTATAAATACTATACCTATAGGTTTAGATAGCTTATAAGTAGAGTACTTATAGGTAATATATATTTTTTATTGGAAGTTATAGATATTTTTAATAATAATTAGCTTAAATAATAAATATATTATATATTATTAGAATAATTACTACTACTTACTTGTTTTTAAATACCCCTTACTTACCCTTATAACTTAAATTACTAATTATTATAAATCTTATTTACTTTTAAAATAGCTTTAACTAGTTTAAAGTTCTTAAGTATAATAATAATATCTTTAATATAAATAGTAATAATATTAAATACTAATCTTATTAATTTAATAAACTTAAAAAATTAAGGGGATATATATTCTTAAAAATACTAGAAAGAAGGCTCTCTAAAGACTCCTATAGAGTAATAATAGCTATCTTCTCTTAGTAAAAGCTATTATTACTAAAGCTAATATTATTATAAATCTCTTTATAAAGTTATTAAAAAAGGAGCTTAGGAATAAAAGAATTAATTAACTTTTAATAAGTCTTAATTTTATAAAAAGCTTTAGCTAAAATAAGTTAGTTTATAGCTATTTTTTATAATAATCTAAACTTACTTTTAGAATATTAATAATACTTCTTTTTAACTTAGCTAGAAATAAGAGATTAACTAGAGAGAGATTTTTTAATAAATTTTCTAGCTATTTTCTTAATAATTTTAATAAGTCTAGTCTTTCTAATTAAAAAAAGCCTAGTTATTCTCTTAGCTAAAAAAAGCTTAGTTTTCTTAGCTAAAAAAGGCCTAGTTCTTTAGGTATTTTAACCTAGAGTTAGAGTAATAATAGAATTCTAAGTAGGATTACTAATACCCTAAGGAGGATTAATAGTATTTAAAATAAGACTAGTAGTATTCTAAGGAGAATTACTAATATCTTAAGGATTACTAGTAACCTAAGGATTAGTAATATCTAAAGTAAGATTAGTAATATTCTAAGGAGAATTAGTAATATCCTAAGTAATAATAATAATATTCTAAGTTAGAATAATTTTTTAAGCTAATCTAATAAGCTTTTTTATAACCTAAGTAGCTTTATATTATATTTTTCAGTATATAATAGCTATAACTTAAATAGATATTAATATAACTAATTATTATAATTAATTAGAAGGATAATTACTAATTAGTATATTAAGTAATTATAAGTTATAAGAGGAAAGTTAAGAAATTAAAGAGGGAAAGGAATTTAAGATATATAATAATTTTTATTAACTTAATAGGAAGGTATAAACCTAATTATTAAGAGTTTTACAATTTATGAAATCTACTATTAATTAACTAAGTATTATAGAAATATAGGAATAAGCTTATTAAATAGAGAATCTTCTACATATTTTAATAAAAAGGTTTAAATTATCTTTAATTTTTATTTTTTTAAACTAAAAGAGGGGGAAATTATAATAATTAATATATTAATATATAGATCACTAGTTATATATTTAATATTCTTGAATATTTTGAAGATAGAAAAAACTTCTCTCTTAATAACTACCTATCTATTTATTATAACTATAATAAAAGTGTAATTATAACTAATATAAGTAAGATATTATTATCTTTCTTAATAAATAACTAATTTAGCTAATATATTTAGTTATTTAGTAAGTTATTGTATGAGATATCCTTACGATATAATTATAATATATTCTACTTATTTTTATAATAATTCTCTATACTCATCTATTATAAGCTAACTACTTAGGTTTAATATAGGAATAAAGTAAAAAGTAGACTTAGAGGCTTCTAAAAATACTAATACTAAGAAGTCTTATGAATAAATTAATAATATAAATAGGGCTTAAAAGAAAGTTAATTACATTAAGAAAGCTCTTAGGTAATAAAAAGCTTATAAACTTAAAGCTCTTAAGGCTTTAAGTAAGTAAACTAATAGTTCTATAGCTAAATATATTAAGCTAGAAGCTTAAGAGATCTAATAAATTAAGGCCTACTAATAAGTATTTTTATCTATTAATTTAGTCAAAATACTAATAATTTTATAATATATCTAAGGGAATTTACTTAAGCTAGCCTTTTACTAGAATAGCTAGTATAGCCTCCTCTAGCTACTATAATATTATAGCTAAAATAGAAATAAGGCTTAGGAAGATATCTCTATTAATAAGATTAATAAGGATACCTAGATAAATCTAGATAATATTAAGGGGTTACTTAATTTTAATATAGGTATTAATAATAAAATACTTATTATTAATATTACTAAGTAATCTATTATAATTATTAATAAGCTAATCTAGGTAAGTAAGTTACTATAAAGAATTACTATAATTACTAATAATAATAATAAATATAAGAAAACTATATCTAAGAGTATTACTTCTTCTATAATAATTAGAAAGTTATACTTAAGAGACTTTATATTAAGCTTAAGTATCTTTTAAGCTATATTACCTTTATTATAGCTATTATAAATAACTATAGGTTAATTTAACTAGGCTATAATTATCTAGTAGCTAGTAATATCTTTACTAAGAAGGAGGTATTTCTTTAGTTTACTCTTACTAAATACTAGTAACCTAAGCGCCTCTTTAAAAAAAAAGTAGAAGTATTTAATCCTAAACTCTTCTATTAAGAAGATTAAGATATAAGTAATATATTACTATAGTAATCTGTTATTGTTATATTAATTAAAATAGTAACTTTATTTTAATATATTATCCTATTCTTAAGATATATAGTATATTATGTATTATAGCTAAGCGCTACTATAGCCTTACTTTTAAGCTATTAGTTAAAGCTATATTTTTAAAAATTACTAGTTATATAGTTAAGAGAGGTATTTAGGAGCTTATAGGTTTATCCTAGCTTTAAGATAACTTTATTACTTTTAATTAAGTAATTAACTTCCTATTTAAAGTAAATAGTTTATTCTCTATTATTCTATAGCTAATCCCCTTCTTTCTTAAGCTTAAGCTTATATAAAATAATACCCCTTATAACTAGCTATAAGTTAGTAAGATAGCTTAGGAGCTTACTTATTAGCTTAACTTTTTACTCTAAATAGTAGAGCTTTATTTAGATTTAATAATTAGTAATAGTATTAGGAATAGGAAGTACGAGGGGTTAGACCTAAGTTTATTTAATAAGAGGTCGCTATAATACTATTTATTTAAGCTAAAGAGGAAAAGGGGAAGTTTTCTTCTCTAGTAGAGATTTCGCTAGTCTATAGGGAATAACTAGGTAAGCCCTAGGTAGCTCCTTAAGGTAGTAAACCTAAGTAGAAGCCTAAGTAAGCTTAACCTAGGTATAGCTTATAATACTATCCCCTCTCCTAGCTAATCCCCCCCTAGGTATAAGCTAGGTTATTATTATTATTTATAACTAGTTTATATAGGGCTTTATACCTATTTATTATAGTAGTCTCTATAATAGCCTCTATAAGCTCCTAGGTAAGCTCTATATACCCTTTTTACTTAACTAGGACCTCGCGCCTCTACCCTCGCTTAACTACTTTTTATCGCGCTATATATATCTCCTCTATATACTACTTAAATTTACTATTATTAGCTATAATTAGTAGTAGCTAGGGGTCTATCCTTATCTATATAAGTAAGGGGTCCTCTAGTACCCTCTAGAGGAGGTCTATATAGAACCTTAGGTAGATATTACTAGGTATATCTAACTTAATAATATATAGGCTTAGGACTCTAATTATAATATATTTATAATATAACTATAATAGCTTCTTACTAGGCTAAGGGCTTTTATAGTTAGCTATTAAAGGCTAAACCTTATTACCTACCTAGTACTCCTCTATAAGTATCCTATACTAATTTATATTCTCCTCGCTATATTATTAAGTAGCTATAATACTTATTTAAATAAAGTTTACTACTTCTTATAGTCTTATTACTAGGAGGGTAGCTATTATATCCCTAGAGGGGGCTTCTTTTACTACGTTATTTACTATAGGTATAGGGTTAGTATAGTACCTATATTCTAAGAAGAATAGCGAGAGCTTAGTTATATTACTAACTTTATTATAGAGCGCTAGCTAGGTAGTAAGTAAGAGCTACCCCTAGTTATCCTATACCTAAGTTATAAATACCTATAAGATAGCTTTTATTTCCTAGTTCTACCTCTTAGTATTATTATTAGTTTATAAGTAGTATATAGTACTTAATAGCCTCCTTATACTAATAAGATAGTAGAATTTAGCCTAGAAGTAGCTTATTTAATTAGACCCTTAATTACTAATAATATTATATAGGAACCTATAGAACTAGAAGTAGGAAGTAAGGAACTAGTAAGTATAAGCGTCTACCTCTATAGTACCTATCTCCTCTAGTATTACTAACTTACCTAGCTTATTTACTATAACTTATAAGTATTAGCTAGTATTATTCTTTATAAGTAATAAGTTTATAATAAAGTCTATTAAGAGGTCTAAGTATAACTAGGTAAGTACTAGTAGAGGCTTAAGGAAGCCTCTCTTAGGTTATTTCTAGATATATATCTCTTTATAGATATTATAGTTCCTTATAAATCTCTATACTATTTATAATTATCCTAGCTAATAGAACTACTAGCTTACTATTTCTAGTATATTATTATAACCTAGGTAGGTAGTTATACTTAAGCTATAGCTCTATTAGATAATCTTTATATAGAGCTCCCCTAGTAGGTTATTATTATCCTCCCTACTAGGTACCTATAGCCTCCCCCTAAATATTAGCCTCTTCTAACTATTAATATTATACTTATTAATTTAAACCTTAGCTTTTATATTTA
Source organism: Colletotrichum ledebouriae (assembly GCA_036785755.1). Taxonomy (NCBI): domain Eukaryota; kingdom Fungi; phylum Ascomycota; class Sordariomycetes; order Glomerellales; family Glomerellaceae; genus Colletotrichum; species Colletotrichum ledebouriae. The sequence goes on from JAVHLU010000422.1 coordinate 43,759, forward strand.
ATAAGAAGCTCTAAAGCTAGTAGGTAATTATATAGTATATAGCTTTATATATTATATCCTTCCTTATAGTTTCTAGCTATAGCGCTTATAGTTTAGGGTTACTATTAAAGACTATAGTATCTAGGATATTAATATAGCCCTTCTAACTTCTCCTTACTAGGGGGCTAACTATAGGGTCCCTATAGGGGTAGGCGCGGTTTAGTATTAGCTATTAAGCTCGGAATTACGCCGCAGCCCCTTCGCAAAAAGACTATAATAAATTCACCTAGTTCGCAGGTATAATTCGGGAAATACTATATAGGTATTTTAACTTATACCCTCTACTAGTTAAGGAAAATAATATAGGAACCCTATACGTTCCTACTACTTATAAGTAAACCCTCTAAATATTATAAAGTTAGACGCGCACCGCACCGGGGCTAATTATATTAGAGCTAAATAGGCTACTAAGGCTCTTATAGTAATACCCTCGCTAAACCTTCTAATAAGGTGCTATAAAAGCTACTATATAAGATAACTCCTTAACCTAAAAGGTCGACCTTCTAGTAAGGTACTAAAGGTAAATACTACTATATAAGAGGTAACTCCTTAACTAGAGAGGTCTTTCCTAAGAGGTTCTTATAGCTAGAAGTATAAGAAGCTCTACTACTACGAGTAGGGCCTTATACCTCTCCCTTATCCTTATCCTTATCCCTTAACTATATTAATACTAGACCCTATATATAAATATACTAAGCCTAAGCGAGGTACGCCCTTTAATATAAATAACGCAGAGGGGATCGCTAGAGAGTTTAGCCTTAATATAATTAATAAAACCCGCTCCTTTATTAACTACTCCGCTATATATAAAGAGCGTATTATTAGTATAGCCCTTAAGAGGGCTTACTTTAATACCCCTATAGGGGACTTTATAAGGCGCGATAGTATTAGAGCTAAGTAAGTAAACTTAGTAGTAGAAGTTTAGCGGGTTATTATATACCCTATAGAGTAGCCCTTTTTTAAGCAGGTCCTCCGTATTACTAAGGCAGAGGCGGCCTAAGTAGCCTAGGCGAACGTTAGTAAGTATAGCTTATACTAAATAGAGAGAGCGTTACTAACGACGGCATAGCGAAGGCGTTAGCTAACCTAATTAAATAAGAGGACTGCTAGCGGACGAAGCGGTAATAGAGGCGGTATTTAACGGCGGCGCGGGTAGTATGCGAGAGGAAAAGTCGATAGTTTCGTAGTTTAAATAATTAAAAACCACGTTATTATCGATATAAAGTTAAAGATCGTGAGGCTATAGGCACGTATAAGTGCAGCTATAGTTAGGAGAGGTGGTTAGCAACTTAGGAGGTTATTAGGTTACGATCACGTGACCGAAGGCTATGTATTGTTAGGAGGCGCGGAGTTAGAAGGTCTGTTGCACTTGAGTAGGTAAAATCACTATGCAGTGGCCAGAGGCCCTAGTATTAGCTATAAAACCCTCCCCTACTTCTACTTATTATCTTATTCTTATAGTATATCCTACTCCCTCTAAGAGAGGGTATTAGGGGCTATTACTTCCCTACTAGGGCGGTATTTAATAGTAAAATCGTATTAGGATAGCTCCTCTACTTACTAGTTCTAGCGCTCTATAAGGTATTATTTCTTTATAAAGTATTTAAGCCCTTAGTAATTAGTTAGTACCTTAAAAGTAGTTATACTATATAGCTCTACTCTCTATATATATAGGTAAGAAAGGACTACTAGGAGCTCCTTATTATAAATAGGGTAGTTATATTCTATAAGCGAGAGCTTCTATAAGTAGAACGCTATAAGGCGCTAAGTACCCTCTAGGTTAACTTATAAGAGTACCCCTCTTAATATAAATCCTAAATAGTTAGTTTTAATAATAATCTTATCCTCTAGATTAAATTAGTAGAGTACTAGCTAGGTATTAAAAAGCTACTTAAGCTATAAAAAGGCTTATTCTTAATTATCTCCCTACTAGAACGTTATATTCTTCCTAGTAAGTAGTATAAGTAGTCTAATAATATCCCTATATTCTAATATAAATATATTATAATAGTTTATAAACCCTAGGAAGCTTTAGACCCCCTTTAGAGAGATAGGGGGTAACTACTTAGTAATTACTTAGAGTTTCTTAGGGTTATAGGAGAGACCCTCTCCTATTATTATAATAAACCCTATAGACTTAACCCTCTTAATTAAGAATTTATACTTTATAGGGTTAAGGTTTAAGCTTATATTTACTAGCCTCTAGAGGACCTCTTAGACTTTCTCCTTATAGTCTTCCCTTATTCTATCTAAGTAAATTAATATATTATCTATATAGGTAGTAATAAAGTTATTAAGGAAGTCCTATAGGGTACTATTAATATATTACTAGAAGCTAGTAGGGGTGCTATTTAGGCTAAATAAATAAATTACTTACTTAAATAACTTATACTAAGTATAGAATATAGTTCTCTCTTAGTACTCCTCTACTACTTTTAATTTATAGAAAGCTATTACTATATCTAGCTTAGTATATTACTTAGCTATACTTACTTAGTATAGCATCTTAGAGATTAATAAGAGAGAGTAGTAATCTTTCTTTATAATTATATTAAGGGCCCTATAGTTAATATAGAAGCGAATTCCCCTACTAAGCTTCCTTATAAAGAGTACTAATACCCTAGTAAATAAGCTACTAGCCTTAATAAACCCCTTATCTAAGAGGTTTTATAGGGTTTTTTTTAGTACTAGTAGCTCTTCTCTTAATATACTATAGAGGGGGCCCTAGGGGAGTAGTAGCTCCCTCCTATCTAATCCTAGTATAAGGTTAATTTAGTAGTTTACCCCTAGTTACCTAGGGGGTAATAAGTAAGCCTTATTAGGGTTAAATAAGTTAGAAAACTCCTTTAAGACCTAGTTTAGTAAATAGTATTATTAATCCTCCTTTAGTCTTAGGTTTAAGGCTTTCTTAATATTAAATAAGCTAATAGCTTATACTAATACCTCTTTAATACCCTCCTAGTACTTACCCTATTATTTCGCTAGGTATTAGTAGATTATAGAGAATAAGGGTATATTAAGGAACCTTATAGCCCTTATTTCTTTTATAAGGGGAGTTTCTTCTTAGTCCTTTAGATATAGCCTAATTTATTCCCTCTTATAATATACTTAATAAGCTATAGTATTATAAATAACTTAGCTCTATTCTATCTAAGGGCGCCCTAAGAGGATATTAAGGTCTAGGCTATTAACTATATATATAAAGATATACTAAGTATAGCTACTTATTTCTAAGTTAAACGCTACTATACCTAGTATATTACCTAGTAATAGTCTACTAAGTATATACCCTCTTATAAGTTAGTATCTCTTCTTAATATATAAAAAGTAGAGGTATTAGGCTAGAGAAAGGTTAATTATTATATAAGTATTACTCCTAGTATTTACTAGGGTATAAGCTAGATATTCTCTATTAACTCTAACTTAAATAATAATAAGCTTATTATTAGCTAGTTATTCCTATTTATATTCTTTCTAACCTAATATCTCTTCCTTAGTAAGCTCTAGGGCTTAATTTTACTCTATAGTTAGTCTTTTCCTAACTTCTTATCTTCTTCTAAGGAGTTAGTTATTACCTAGTAGTTATTTATAACCTTATAATATATTATTTCTTCTTTTAAGGTTTTTATTTTTATAACCCTAAGTAGCTAGTCCTCTTTACTAGGGTAGCGCTAGGTAATATAACTTCTAGTTCTATAAGTATAATAAGTATAGGGGTCCCTTATACCCTTCTAAGGTTATTAGTAGTATACTAGGGAAGTACCTAAGGAGGATGTAGAGTTTTAGTAGTTATAATATCTTACTTCCTTAACTTATAAGATATATATTACTCTAGTTATATAGGTATCCCCCTTAGTATCCTTAGTAGTAGGTCTCTAGTAAGTTACTAGGTAGTTACTAATAACCTTCTAGCGCTCTATTTTCTATATAATACTCTAGACCTTTAAGAGCTAGTTATTATAATTAGCTAGTAAGTTAATAGTAATTAGCTAATCCCTTAGCCTAGGGGTAAGAGAGGCCTCTAGAAGTAAGATCTAGACTTAGCTAAGCTAGTTTATACTACTTATATTAGCTAGTATTTACTTAAATCTTAGTAGGAAAGTTACTAGGGATTTATTCTCTTTTTATTAGAGGGTTTATAGTTAGGCTATAGCTTATAACTAGATATTTAGGTCCTTATATATCTAGTCTAGGTAAGCTATAAAGTCCTCGGGGTTATATTTCCCCCCGCCCCCCCTAGCTCTATAGAAAGTAGAGACTACTTACTAGGCTATAGTATCTAAGTAGGAGTTAATAAGGTATTATACCTCTATATCTATAGTATAGAACGCCTTATTTATAGTAATCTTATATCTTATTTATTATACCTAGGTAGTATATTCCTTCTACTTACTTAAAAACTTTAGGAATAAGGGTAGTAGCTTCTAGTATATTATACTAGGTATTACTAGTACCTTATTAGTAATACTTATAGGGGTCTATATAGCTACGCGTTAGCTATTCCCCTACTTAACCTCTTATAACTATTACTAGAGGGACTCTATTACTACTACTAAATTAGCTTATAATAGCTTATCTTAAGTTTTAGCTATATTATTATTAACTATCTTACTAACTAGTAGGGAGTAGTACTTAACCTATTATTATTATTATAGTAATAAGCTTAAATATACGAGGGGTTAGACCTAAGTTTATTTAATATAAGGTTACTATAATATTATTTATTTAAGTTAAAGAGGAAAAAGGGGAAGTTTTCCTCTCTAGTAGAGATTTCGCTAGTCTATAGGGAATAACTAGGTAAGCCCTAGGTAGGCCCTAGGTAGCTCCTTAAGGCGGTAAACCTAGGTAGAAGCCTAGGTAGGCTTAACCCGGGCGTAGCCTATAACACCCCCCCTAACTTTATAGAAAGTAGAGACTATTTATTAGGCTATAGTATCTAAGTAGGAGTTAATAAGGTACTATACCTCTATATCTATAGTATAGAACGCCTTATTTATAGTAATCTTATATTTTATCTATTATACCTAGGTAATATATTCCTTCTACTTACCTAAAAACTTTAGGGGTAGGGGTAATAACTTCTAGTATATTATACTAGGTATTACTAGTACCTTACTAGTAGTACTTATAGGGGTTTATATAGCTATATATTAGCTATTCCCCTACTTAACCTCTTATAATTATTACTAGAGGGATTCTATTATTATTACTAAATTAGCTTATAATAACTTATATCGAGTTTTAGCTATATTACTATTAACTATCTTACTAACTAATACGGAGTAGCGCTTAACCTATTATTATTATTATAGTAGTAAGCTTAAATATATAAGGGGTTAGACCTAAGTTTATTTAATAAGAGGTTACTATAATACTATTTATTTAAGCTAAAGAGGAAAAGGAGAAGTTTTCCTCTCTAGTAGAGATTTTACTAGTTTATAGGGAATAACTAGGTAGGCCCCGGGTAGGCCCTAGGTAGCTCCTTAAGGTAGTAAACCTAAGCAGAAGCCTAGGTAGGCTTGACCCGGGCGTAGCCTGTAATAGGAAGTAAGTAATTATTATAGTAATTATTTAAAGTAATCTAAATAAACTAAACTAATCTAGTAGTTTATATTACTATTTCTTTTATTAATTACTTTACTAAGGCTATATCCTTCTTCTATAAGGTTATATACTTAGTATAAATTATATAGAGATTTATAGCCTCTAGCCACTATATAGTGATTTTACCTGCTTAAGTATAATAGACCTTCTAACTCCGCGCCTCCTAATAATATATAGCCTTTAGTTACGTGATCCTTTTCTAACTATAGCTACACTTATATATACCTATTATATTAGATAGCGTTATGATCTTGAACTTTATATTAATAATAACGTGGTTTTTAATTATTTAAACTATGAAACTATTAACTTATCCTCTCGCATACTACCCGCGCTACTAATACCGCCTCTATTACCGCTTCGTCCGCTAGTAGTCCTCTTATTTAATCGGGTTAGCTAACGCCTTCGTAGCTATGCTATTATTAGTAACACTCTCTCTATATTAAAGCAGTTAGCGTAAGCTATACTTACTAATATTCCCCTAATAGGCCTAGGCTACCTAGGCTACCTCTATCTTAGTAATATAGAGGACTTGCTTAAAGAAGGGCTACTCTATAGGGTATATAATAACCTACTAAACTTCTATTACTAAGTTCACTTACTTAGCTCTAATACTATTATACCTTATAGAGTCTCCTATAGGGGTATTAAGGTAAGCCCTCTTAAGGGCTATATTAATAATATACTCTTTATATATAGCGGAGTAGCTAATAAAGGAGTAGGTTTTATTAATTATATTAAAACTAAACTCTCTAGTAATTCCCTTTATATTATTTATATTAAAAGGTATACCTCGCTTAAGCTTAGTATATTTATATATAGGGTCTAGTATTAATATAGTTAAGGGATAAGGATAAAGAAGAGGGAGAGGTATAAAGCCCTACTTATAGAGCTTCTTATGCTTCTAGCTATAGGAACCTCTTAAGAAAGACCTCTTTAGTTAAGAAGTTACCTCTTATATAGTAGTACTTACTTTTAATACCTTACTAGAAGGTCGACCTTTTAGGTTAAGGAGTTATCTTATATAGTAGCTTTTACCTTTAGCACCTTACTAGAAGGTCGATCTTTTAGGTTAAGGAGTTATCTTATATAGTAGCTTTTATAATAACTTATGAGAAAGTTTAGCGAGGGCGTTTCTAAGCTATAAGAGCCTTAGTAGCCTATTTAGCTCTAATATAATTAGCCCTAGTATAGCGCGTGTCTAACTTTATATAGTAATATTTAGAGGGTTTACTTATAAGTAGTAGGAATATATAGGGTTCTTATATAACTTTCTTTAACTAATAGAGGGTATAAGTTAAAATACCTATATAGTATTTTCTAAATTATGCTTATAAACTAGGTGAATTTATTATAGTCTTTTTACAAAGGGGCTGCGGCGTAATTCCGAACTTAATATAAAGATTTATATCTATTAATATTAATAAAGTCTTATAATATAAAGATTAGGGTATTTCTTACTTTTAAATCTATTAATAAGGAATTACTTATTAATCTTATAAAGAGCTTCTATAGCTTATAATTAGAATTAAATTTAATAGTAGTTTTTAAGAGGAAGACTTTATATTAATACCTAAACTAATCTTATAAATCTACTTTATAAGATTAAGAAATTAGTTATTTTTTAGTATTTTTAAATCTTATAAAGTATAGTTATTATACTTCTTAGTAATAGCTTAAGAAGATAATTATACTACTTATTACTAAGTCTCTATTTATAAACTTTTTATTATTTTATAATTTAAATTAGCTTTTTAAGCTATTTTTAGCTATTATTCTTTTTAAACTTATAGTAGTTAACTATTATTTATTCTTTAAGTAAACTTAGTTATAAGATTATACTTAAGGGGTAGTAATTTAATCTTAGATTAATTACTAAGATCTAGGCTACCTTAAGTAATATCTATTATATAACTTATACTCTATTATAAAGTTTCTAAAATCTCTCTAACTAGCTTCTTTTAGAGCTTATTTTAATTATATTCTAATTTTAATAAAGGGGTTTGAATTAGTAATGAAAAGCTCCCTACTCTTTATAGAGAGCTCCTTTTAAATATAAGGCTAGTTAGTAAGTAAGATATTAAAGAATAAATATAAATAGAAAAAAAAAAGATAAGGGATTTAAATCTAATTAGATTTAAACCTTATAATAATTACTTATATAATTATAACTTATTTTATATTTATATTTACCTTATAGTAATCTATAAGTTATTTTCCCTTCTATATCCTTAGTATACTATTGATAATAAGAAGTTCTCCTAGGTTAGATCTTTATAAGCTAGACCTTTTTAAATTAAATACTTCTAAGCTACTAGATATTACCTAGCTTATAATAACTTATTTACCTCTTACTAGCTTATAGTTATACTTATAAATTATTATTTTTATTTTTAAAACTACTTAATATTTTTTTATATTCTAGAAATCTCCATTATAATATCTTAAATAGGTTCTACTTAGGAGATATACCTTATAGTTAATAGTTAATAAATAAAAATAAAAATAAATAGCTAAATTATTTTAAACTCTCCCTTATAGGACTCCTTATTAAATATAATTCTACTAGAGCTATAATTAAATCTTAAGAGAGCTAAAGTTATTTTATTAAGTTCGGAATTACGCCGCAGCCCCTTTATAAAAAGACTATAATAAATTTACCTAGTTCGTAGGTATAATTCGGGAAATACTATATAGGTATTTTAACCTATACTCTCTACTAGTTAAGGAAAATAATATAAGAACCCTATATATTCTTATTACTCGTAAGTAATCCCTCTAAATATTATAAAGTCGGACGCGCGCTATACTAGGGCTAATTATATTAGAGCTAAACGGGCTACTAAGGCTCTCGTAGCCTAGAAAAGCTACTATATAAGATAACTCCTTAACCTAAAAGGTTAACCTTCTAGTAAGGTAGTAAAGGTGCTATAAAAGCTATTATATAAGATAACTCCTTAACTTAAAAGGTCGACCTTCTAGTAAGGTACTATAAACGCTACTATATAAGAGGTAACTCCTTAACTAAAGAGGTCTTTCTTAAGAGGTTTTTATAGCTAGAAGTATAAGAAGCTTTATTATTATAAGCAGGGCTTTATACCTCTCCCTCTTCCTTATCCTTATGCCTTAACTATATTAGTACTAGACCCTATATATAAATATACTAAGCTTAAGCGAGGTATACCTTTTAATATAAATAATATAAAGGGGATTACTAGAGAGTTTAGTTTTAATATAATTAATAAAACCTACTCCTTGATTAACTACTCCGCTATATATTAAGAGTATATTATTAATATAGCCCTTAAGAGGGCTTACCTTAATACCCCTAGAGGGGATACTTATTATTATATTATAGCTAAATAAGTAAACTTAGTAATAGAAGCTAAGTAGGTTATTATATACCCTATAGAGTGGCCTCTGGCTACTGCATAGTGATTTTACCTGCTCAAGTGCAACAGACCTTCTAACTCCGCGCCTCCTGATAATATATAGCCTTCGGTTACGTGATCGTAACTCTCCTAACTATAGCCGCACTTATACGTGCCTATAGCCTCACGATCTTTAACTTCATATTAATAATAACGTGGTTTTTAATTATTTAATAGACTATGAAACTATTAACTTTTCCTCTCGCGCACTACCCGCGCTGCTAATACCGCCTCTATTACTACTTTATCCGCTAGAAGTCGTTACTATCTTTACTATGCCGTTATTAGTAACGCTCTCTCTATTTAGCGCAAGCCGTACTTACTAACCCCTAAGGGGCTTAGGCTACCTCTACCTTAATAGTGCGGAGGACCTGCTCGAAGAAGGGCTACTCTATAGGGTATGTAATAACCCGCCTAGCTTTTACTACTAAGTCCGCTTACTTAGCTATAATATAATAGCGAGTATCCCCTCTAGGGGTATTAATAAGAGCCCTCTTAAGGGCTATACTAACGATATGCTCTCTATATATAACGGAGTAGTTAAAGAAGGAGCGGGTTTTATCGATCGTATTAATACTAAACTCTCTAGTAAGCTCTCGCGCGTTATTAGCGTTAAAAGGCGTGCTTTACGCAGGCTTAGCGTTTTTATATATAGGGTCTAGTGCTAATATAGTTAAGGGATAAGGAAGAGGGAGAGGTATAAGGCCCTGCTCGTAGTAGCAGAGCTTCTTATACTTCTAGCTATAAGAACCTCTTAGGAAAGACCTCTTTAGTTAAGGAGTTACCTCTCGTATAGTAGTATTCGTAACACCTTACTAGAAGGTCGACCTTTTAGGTTAAGGAGTTATCTCATATAGTGGCTTTTACCTTTAGCACCTTGCTCGAAGGTCGACCTTTTAGGTTAAGGAGTTATCTCGTATAGTAGCTTTTGCAGCGCCTTGCTAGAAGGTTTAGCGAGGGCGTTTCTAGGCTACGAGAGCCTTAGTAGCCCGTTTAGCTCCGATATAATTAGCCCTAGTATAGCGCGCGTCCGACTCTATGCGAGGGTTTGCTTGCGAGTAGTAGGAACGTATAGGGTTCCTATATTATTTTCCTTAACTAGTAGAGGGTATAGGTTAAAATACCTATATAGTGTTTCCCGAATTATACCTGCGAACTAGGTGAATTTGTTATAGTCTTTTTGCAAAGGGGCTGCGGCGTAATTCCGAGCTCAATACCCTATAGAGTAGCCCTTCTTTAAGTAGGTCCTCTGTACTATTAAGGCAGAGGTAGCCTAGGCCCCTTAGGGCTTAAATATTAGTAAGTACGTCTTGTGCTAACTAATAGAAAGAGCGTTACTAACGATAGCATAGCTATAAAGGCGTTAGCTAACCTGATTAAATAAGAGGACTATAAGGATAGTAATAACTAGCGGACGAAGCAGTAATAGAGGCGGTATTTAATAGTAGCGCGGGTAGTGCGCGAGAGGAAAAGTTAATAGTTTCGTAGTCTATTAAATAATTAAAAACTACGTTATTATTAATATAAAGTTAAAGATCGTAAGGCTATAGGTATATATAAGTGCAGCTATAGTTAGGAAAGTTACGATTACGTAACCGAAGGCTATATATTATTAAGAGGCGCGGAGTTAGAAGGTCTATTACACTTAAGTAGGTAAAATCACTATATAGTAGCTAGAGGCCCTAAAGTTATTTTGTAAATATTATTTATAATCTTTTACTTATTTAGAAATTAAGAACTCTAGTATAAATATTATATAATAATATTTTAACTTAAAAGTATATGATTATATATAGAAAAATAGAGAAAATATAATACATATAAGTTCATTAATATCTTAATAGTAATCTTTTATAATAATTATAATTTAAGAGGCTTATAATATACCTACTTTAAAATAATGAGTATTAGTTTACTTTATTATTAGTACTAACCGTTCTCTTAGTTCTATTATAAATATTACCTTTAAGAACTTTTATTTATATCTTAATTTACTCTACTACTTAATAAACTCTCTAAAAATAGGTATCTAAAGAAGCTCTATAAATTTAATAAGTAGCTTTTGAATTAATTCCTATTAGTACTTATATCCCCTTTATAATCAATATATAGAGTACTCCTAGCTTATAATACTCTCTACTTAATATTCTTTATTATTTTATTAATTAGTAATAGAGGTTATAATAAGTACTCCTTAGTACTACTAATATAACTAATAGATATATAGTAATTAAGTAAGTAAGAGCTATATTAAATCTTCTTAAAAAGATATACTAAAAGATATAGAAAACTATTAACTTTTAAACTATTTTAATAGGGCCTCTAGCTACTACATAGTGATTTTACCTACTTAAGTACAATAGACCTTCTAACTCCGCGCCTCCTAATAATATATAGCCTTTAGTCACGTGATTATAACTTTCCTAACTATAGCCGTACTTATACGTGCCTATTAGTTAATAGCCTCACGATCTTTAACTTTATATTAATAATAAGTTAGTTTTTAATTATTTAATAGACTATAAAACTATCGACTTTTCCTCTTACGCACTACCCGCACTACTAATACCGCCTCTATTATCGCTTCGTCCGCTAGTCGTTACTATCTTTATCCTCTTATTCGATCGGGTTAGCTAACGCCTTCGCTATACTATTATTAGTAACGCTCTCTCTATTAGTTAGCGCAAGCTGTACTTACTAACATTCCCCTAAGGGGCCTAGGCTACCTCTGCCTTAATAGTGCAGAGGACCTGCTTAAAGAAGGGCTACTCTATAGGGTATATAATAACCTACTTAGCTTTTATTACTAAGTTTACTTACTTAGCTATAATATAATAATAAATATCCCCTCTAGGGGTATTAATAAAAGCCCTCTTAAGGGCTATATTAATAATATACTCTCTATATATAATAAAGTAATTAAAGAAGGAGTAGGTTTAATTAATTATATTAATACTAAACTCTCTAATAAGCTCTCGCATATTATTAGTATTAAAGGGCGTGCCTTACGCAGGCTTAGCGTTTTTATATATAGGGTCTAGTACTAATATAGTTAAGGATTTATCATAGGTTATAGGTATGCCTAGGATATCGGATAAGGATAAGGAAGAGGGAGAGGTATAAGGCCCTGCTCGTAGCAGTAGAGCTTCTTATGCTTCTAGCTATAAGAACCTCTTAGGAAAGACCTCTTTAGTTAAGGAGTTACTTCTTATATAATAGCGTTTACCTTACTAGAAGGTTAGCTTTTTAGGTTAAGGAGTTATTTTATATAGTAGCTTTTACCTTACTAGAAGGTTTAGCGAGGGCGTTACTATAAGAGCCTTAGTAGCCTATTTAGCTCTAATATAATTAGCCCTAGTATAGCGCACGTCTAACTTTATATAAGGGTTTACTTATAAGTAGTAGGAATATATAAGGTTCTTATATTATTTTCCTTAACTAGTAGAGGGTATAAGTTAAAATACTTATATAGTATTTCCTAAATTATACTTACGAACTAGGTAAATTTATTATAGTCTTTTTGCAAAGGGGCTGCGGCGTAATTCCGAACTTAAACTATTTTAATAGATAATATAAGTTCCTTTAAGCCTAAGATTTTAGCTTAAGAACTTATAAAAGATTTAATATCTCTAGTCTAGCTAATATATTATATTTACTATTTAATATATATATTTAATTTAATTATTAAAGCTATTTCTATAGCTTTTTAGATCATTATAGTAGATATATCTATAGAGTCTTAGCTCTTAATTACTTACTTAAAGGATAAGAATAACTCTAATAACAATAACCTATTTAGCTTAAAAAGCTAAGATCTAAATACTAGAGAAAATACTTCTCTTAATTTATTTAAAGATATTATTTAAAAAAATAAGTAATTATTAATATTTAAAAATATTTATTTACTTACTGATAATCCTATAGATTTAGTCTCCAGCTATTTCCTTAAAGCTATTTAATAAGAAGATATAAGAGTTTCTTAACCTTTAGAAGTTTATTTAAAAAGACTAGTAATTACTATACTTATTTTATAATATTAAGATAAGATAGAACTCTATTATATTAATATATATTTATATAAGAGAGCTAAAAATAATAGTTTTAGCTTAAGTTAAAAAGTACTCTCTATATTCTCAGTTTACTTTTATTAAAGCTAATTAAAAAGCTTTTAATATTTTATTTAATATTACTAACCCCTTTTTACTTTTTATTTACTTATTAAGCTAGTTAAATAACCTTATTCCTAGCTATACCTCTACTTTATCATAAATTATAACAATTTACTTAGATCTTTATATTACTATACTAAGGGAAAAAGTATTATATAAAGACTATACTTAGGTAATAGTATTTTAGATAGCTACTAAGAATAGATAAGATAAGCTATCTAAGTATATTAAGACGCTTATTAATAAGACGTCTTTTAAGATATATAATATTACTATATTATTTATATTCAAACCTAGGACCTTAATTATAAATATATATAATATAAGATTCTTATTTACTACCTATTTTAAGAACTCTTCTTTTTTAACTATACTCCGGACTTAAGTATAATAAGACTTTATTAAGGTTCATACTAAGTAATATTATAAAAATATAGAGCGCTATAGTATTAGTAACTAATACGGTCCACGAAGTGGGCGAAAATTATAGGTGAAAGAAATACTATTAATTACGAAGGTTTTTTCCTTAAAGGCGATAAGCCCTTTTATAAGGGTTAATACGTTTAGGTATATTTAACGCGTTAAACGCATTAGACGCCCTTAAGCGGGATAACCGCGCTAAGCGCGTTTAGTATTAATTACTTATATAAGAAGAAAAAAGGCGTTAATTATAATACGTAGTATAAAATTTGATTTATACCTCCTATTATAGTAATATACTAGTAAGTAGAGCTATACTATTATATATAAGTAACTATATATAAACTTACTTCCTTTCTATTCTATACGTTTTAATTATATCCTACTTTAGGCTAAGGGAGTCTTAGGCGTAGTATTAGTTATCTTTAAGAGGTCGGGGTAGTCCTTATCCTCGTTATTAATAATCTCTTTAGCTATAACTAGGAGTTAGTTAATACTAATACTATAAGTAGTAACTAGTTAGGTATTATCCTTATATTACTCTAGGAATAAGTAGTAAGATTTATTACTAACCTTAGGGTATACTTTAGTAACGCTATTATCTTTAATTATAGCGATTAAGGTAGCGAGGGAGGTAATATTAGCGCGAAGGCCTTAAAGGTTAGTAATATATTTATACTAAAAGTTAGCTATATCTATAGCCTTAGGGTTACTAAGGTCTAAGAGAGTATAGATAGCGCTTAAGTTATTACTATTAACTATAGCCTAATTAACGTGAGCGTTATCCTTAGTATATATATTAGGAAACTTATATTATAATATCTACTTAATAATAAAGAATAGTAATATAGCGCTAAACTCTAGGTTACTTATAATTCGTTTAGTTATAAACGAGTTAAGGGTATAGATATATATATATAGACTAAGGATAATTAAGCTATTCTAGATAAGCGTATATAGGGTAAGGCGTTTAGTATAGTAAGTAGCTATAAGGTTAGTAGTATTAAAGAAATAGAGGCGCTAAAAGTATATATTAATTACCTCTTAAGTAATTAAGAACTTTATATAGGAATAAGTAAGGCGATAGAGGCTAGCGATATAAGTATAGGATTATTAGTCTATAATAACGATTTTCTTAATACTAGTAGTAGTATTAGGCGTCTTAGCGGAGCTAGGCGCGTTAATAGCGTTAAAGGGGCTAATATTAGAGGAAGGATTAATATTAGGGCGATCCTCTAGGCTAGTAGCTAATACTATATACTTAGTAGAAGACCTAGTAGTAAGGTATTATTCTAGGCTAAGGAAGCCTAGGCTCTCTTATATTAATCCCTAGGGAATAGTTACTATAATAAGCTTAAACTTATTAGTAGCTAACTTAATAAATTAGCCTAGGTTAAGGGTAATAGCGCTAGCGTTAATAATACGACCCTTAGAGAGCGCTATAGTTAGGGCGATCTAAGTCTCCTTATATCTATTAAGTAGTATAGTAATATAGCTAATATATTTACTATAGGCTTATATTCCCTTAATAGCCTTAATAGTATCTATTATATTAGGGGTACTAACGCTAGTAGCTTACTTCTTAGGAGTAGCTATCTTATTAGTCTTATTCTAAGCGATAGGAGTTAATCTAATACTAGTTATAATAATATTAGTTAATAGTTAAGGTTTAATATATTTAGTAGTATTAGTAGCTTGGTTAGGTTAGCTAGCGTTAAGGGATAGTTTAGGCTAATTAGCGTTAATAGTCTTATTAGCTTAATTATATTTAGTAGTAATAGGTTTATTATTTCTACTTAAGGCCTCTCTAGAATTAATAGAAATAAGCGCGCTAGCGATATTAGTAGTATAGTATAGGTTATATTTAAGGGAGTTCTATATAGCGTTATAGAGGGATAGCTACTTAATATCTAAGATAGTATTAAGGAATTAGTAGTAGAACTTAATTTAGTTTATAGATAGTAGTTAGGTAACTAAATAAGCGTTAATACCTAGGTAGATAACGAATAGGGTATTAGAAATATTATAACTAGTTCTATAATATTAGGTCTCTTAGTTAAGGGCGCGCTTAAAGATTTCTTAGTTATAAACGTAGTACTTAGGCTTACTACGAGGGATCTTAATATTAGGTAAGTAGTAGTAAATATAATTAAGAGTAATATACTTAGTATCTTTATATTTAGAGCGTTATCTATTTATAGTAAAGTAATACCTAGGTATATATAATATAGGTTACTCTAGTAGCGCTAAGCGTGTAATAACGTAGAGCGTTAGTAAGATTTCTTAACGTCTAAATAAGGATAATAGTAATAAAGGGAGATATATAAGAGTAATAATAATATAGTAACGGGGTTAAAGGCGTTAACGCTCTTTAGTAAAATATATATATAGAGGAAAGATACGCTTAATACTAAATAAGCGAAGGTAGTAGTAATAACTAGTAGGGTTACTTAGTAATATAAATTTATTTTATATATATATACTTAAGCGCTAATTTTTCTTATTAGTTAAGTAAGAGTAGGGGTCGACCTTCTAGTAAGGAGGGTAGTTATATTTATAAAGGTTCTTATAGTGCTAAGGGCGGAAGGAGTTTAAGAGGGAAGGTATAATAGGTATAGTTATCTTTATTAATAGGATAGGCGCGAATATCGCTATTATTAGGGTAAAGTTCTTAGACACGCTAAGCGCGCTAAACGTCTTTATTTTATAATAAGGCCTTAGTTATAATACTCTTTATAGTCTACTTATCTATTTAAGGCGCTTTAAGCGGCGCGTTCCTTATTTATAATATATATTATATTATTCCCCTAGGTTCTTACGAGGCCTTCCTCTTAAGTGCCTTAGTAGTCTTTTACTAGGCTCTAATACTAGTTTAATACCTTATTAGATAGGTCTTTAAGCTTACGCTTATCTATAGAGCTATTCTATTTCTTATTCCTTGCTTTTAAATATAATAATAAGTTCGTCCGCATTTATAGTGTTTTTATCTATTTAAATAGTATATATTAGCGGGTAACCTTTCTATTTAACTAGATATTATACTTTTCCTCGCGCGAGGGTTTATTTCTTAAGAATACTTTTGATCTTAAAATACTTATATACTTTAAGCTAATAAATATTATTATCTTCCTTAATATTAACTAAGCCTTAGTAGTTATCTTAGCGGTTAAATAAGTTACTACTAGGGGCTAGTACTAGTATAAGTTAGATAATAGATATAACTAGGTAAATATTTATATTAGGTAGAATATTAAGGCGGTATACTAACTTGCTAATATATTTAAGAACCTTAAATAGAATATACTAGTAGCTATACTTTAGGTTTAGTCGTCCTAGTAGATAATATCCTAATCCTATTTTAAGGTATACCTAGTCGCCTAGCTTAAAGGTAATAAAACGATATTTTTTATTAT
>JAVHLU010000423.1:0-60807 GCA_036785755.1 Colletotrichum ledebouriae
TCCTTAACTAGTAGAGGGTATAGGTTAAAATACCTATATAGTGTTTCCCGAATTATACCTATAAACTAGGTGAATTTGTTATAGTCTTTTTGCGAAGGGGCTGCGGCGTAATTCCGAGCTTAATAATATATTTATTATAATATTTAATATTCTAGAGATATAATAATATACTAGGGAGAATTAGCTAAAGTATTCTAATAATAATATAGGTTATAAGTTAGACCTCGTCTTATCCTCTAACTATAGTAATATTTATTTAATAATATTATACGTTATTAAATAATTAGTAAGTATAATTATAAGGTCTTATCTTAATAAATATAATATTAGCTAATACTTCTTTACTACTATTATTAGGTAAGCTACTTTAAGTTTAATAAGCTAATACTTCTATTTAGGTTAATTAAGGGCCTTATTAATATAGGTAATTAGGTATATATTAGTATACGTAATAGGGTTGTAACGTTTCTATTTAATATTATTAGCTAGCTAGAAGATTAGCGTGGAGTATTAATATTTCTTTAACGAGTTAAGCTAAATAAATAGCTACTTATTAGGTTTATAGTAGAATAATATATTATTTACTATTAATATATCCTTAATATTATTAAAGCTAGCTATTTCTTCTAGTATAGGTTTAAAGCTTCTCTTTTAATAGAACACCTTTCTTATAGTACCTTTATCCTTTCTTTAGGCTTAGGCTTTAGTACGTAACGTTATCTTATATTATTAGAGCAGTTAAGTATAATTACTATAACGTAGTATTATATAATATAGAAAACTACTTACGCTTATCTAGTATTTAAGCTAGTAAAGGTTATAGGGGTACTTAATCTTCTTGATAGTATTAATATAGTCTTATATATTCAATAGTCTAAATATGTTAGTAATAAAGCTAAGTAGCTTAATAAAAAGGTTTCTAATAAATAACTTCTTTATAAAAAGTAATAGTTTAATATTAGTAAAGAGTTTAAGGATTATATTAAAGTACTTAAAGTAAGTCTTAAGGTTTTTTAAGGTAATAATAATATTATTAATAAACGTATAGGTATATTCCTTATATAGTTATAAGAGTTTATTTATAATATATTAAGGGTGAGTAGGCGAATTATAGAATCCTATAAGTACTATCTTTAAGTATTCTTATCTATAGTAGCTAATCATAATAAATCAATCTTAATATTCCTTCTTAATAAGGAATTAATAAAAGAAGGATTAAGTATTAACTATAGTAATCTATAGTTTATTTTAAAAGCGTTTAATAATATCTTATTATAGTAGTATAGGGTATATGTTAGGGATTATAGCCTTATGAAGAGTACATAGGTTTATCACTATTTAACCTTTATACTTACTATTTATAATTTGCTATATTATAAATCCTAAGGCTCTAAATAATATAGGTCTAGAGTTACTCTATTCTATATGGGTTTAAGTATAAAGCTTATTTAGGGTTTTATTAATAAGTTTCTTATCCTCTTTATTAATAAGATAAGGTTATTATCTACTATTTATGTTCTATTATCCTTTAATAAGTTTAGCCTTAAGATATTAATTTTCTAGAAGGTTAATTAGTCCTTAGTCCTTCTAGATAGTAGAGTAATATAATATAACCTCTTCAAGGCGTTAAATAGCTTTAGCGTCTTAGGTATAGATATATATAGCTTTTTTAGTAATTACTACTAGTAAGCTTTTAAGCTTAGTTATATCTATCTTACTATGTAAGTTGATATTCCCCTTATAAATATCTCCCTAATTTAGCGTTAGATTATTCTTTTTTACGTCTTAGTTTATAAGTATTTCCTTATTAGTTGTGTTAGAGATTCCTACTTATTTATTAACTAATAGTTCTAATAACTAAATAAGTATAGCGAGTTTATGATTTAAAAGATTAAAACTAGCGTAATCTATAGGATCCTTATATAATCATATTAAAAAAGCTACTTATAATTAATTATAAGTCTTTAGCTTAAGGTGTCTATTAGACTTAAAGGGCGATAAGGTTCTAAGTTTAGTACCTCGTTTAATCTTTAATAGATAAGGAGCGTTACTAATAATAGAAATGAATAGTAAATTACTTATATATATATACCCTTTATGCTTTAGGCTAAATAGAAGGGACTCTATTTTACTAATAGCATATTAATTTAGATAGTTAAGCGATTATATAGCGTAATAGTCGCGTTTAGTAGTATATATATTATAAACCAATAGAGGGACTTTTGAATAAATCTATAATAAAATCTAAATATTACTATATAATACGATCTAGATTTACGATTCTAAGTTTACTATATTAAGCCTATTAGGTATATTAAAGTCTTAGCCTATAAGTAGGCTAGTATAAAGTATAGGATAAGCTATGCGCTTATATATAGCTTAGTAGTTATTATATAGCTATTAGGTTATTATCCTTATATAAGAATTAAGAAGGTTACCTAAGTAATAGTTTTAAGGCTTCTAATACCTTCCGTTAGGAAGGTTAATCTTTACCTTTTAGGAAGCTAGGCCTGCCTAAGAAAAAAAACTCTCTTATTACTATTAAACCTCTATATATTAAAAGTTTAAATTTAATTAATCTTTTAAAGAATTAAGCTAAGTTATCCTAAGTTTAGATAAATATAGGTCTATATAGCTTAGTTTAGTTTATATTACTCTTATCAGCTCTTATTAGCTCTTATTAGCTCTTATTAGCTCTTTATTAATAAGCCTTATATATATAATAAGGCTCTAGGTAGTAGCTAGTAGGAATAAGTACTTACTAGTATATTTATTCCCTTATTTTAAGATTAAATAGAGTTAGTTATAACTAGACTTAGTAAATAAAACTTTAAAATATAGTATAAAGTAGTTATTAAGAATTACTTTAAGCGATATAGTTATTAAGGATTACCTTAAATCTTTAAAAGATCTCCTTATTTATCTTCTTTATAAAGTACCTATAGATTTTAAGTAGTATATAAGCTATGAAAATAAATAGCTACTCCTTAGTATAATCTATAGTATACTTACCTTCTACTTTTTATTATCTCTTAATATATATAGCTCTAATAAGAGCGGGAGATATATAAAACACTATAAATTAAAAAGAGAGTACTATATGAAGAGATTATAGCCTCTAGCTACTGCATAGTGATTTTACCTGCTTAAGTGCAATAGACCTTCTAACTCCGCGCCTCCTAATAATACACACCCTTCGGTCACGTGATCGTAACTTTCCCGCCTTAGTGGCCCGTTCGGCTCCGATATAATCAGCCCCAGTGCAGCGCGCGTCCGACTTTATGATATTTAGAGGGTTTACTTATAAGTAATAGGAACATATGGGGTTCCTATATTATTTTCCTTAACTAGTAGAGGGTATAAGTTAAAATACCTATATAGTATTTCTTAAATTATACTTATAAACTAGGTGAATTTATTATAGTCTTTTTGCGAAGGGGCTGTAGCGTAATTCCGAACTTAATAAAGATATTATTATACTATTTACTTATCTAGTAATTCTCCCTACTATATATCCTAATAAGAAAGTCTATTTCTTTAAGTAAATAATACATACTTAGTAGTAAATTTATACCCTTATTACTATTAAATAGAGTTAGCTATAACTAGACTTAGTAAATAAAACCTTAGAATATAGCGCAAGGCTTTTATTATTAAGGACTACCTTAAAGCTTTCTAGGACCTACTTATTTAGCTTCTTTATAAGGTACCTATAGATTTTAAGTAGTATATAAGCTAGCTCTTATTATTAACTTAGACCTTAAAGTTATTACTTAAGATATATAGCTTAAGTATATATAGCTTATTAATACTATCTCTTTTTAAGGTACCTATAGATTCTAAGTAGTATATAAGCTATAAAAATAAAAGGCTATTAATTAGTATTACTTGCGGTATACTTACCTCCTATCCCTCTTTATCTCTATTAGTATATATAGCTCTAATAAGAGCGGGAGGTATATAAAAGACTATATATTAAGAGGAGAGTACTATATAAGGAGATTACTATATTATTCGCTTATCTAGTAATTATCTATCCCTACTATATATCTTAATAAGAAAGTCTATTTCTTTAAGTAGATAATAGATACTTATTGGTATATTTATACCCTTATTATTATTAAATAGAGTTAGCTATAACTAGACTTAGTAAATAAAGCCTTAGAATATAGCGCGAGGCCCTTATTATTAAGAACTACTTTAAAGCTTTTTAGGACCTACTTACTTATCTTCTTTATAAGGTACCTATAGATTTTAAGTAGTATATAAGCTAGCCCTTATTATTAACTTAGACCTTAAAGTTATCCCTAGAGATATATAGCTTAAGTAGAAATAACTTATTAATACTATCTCTGTATAAGATACCTATAGATTCTAAGTAGTATATAAGCTATAAAAATAAAAAGCTATTAATTAGTATAGCTTATAGTATACTTATCTCTTATCTCTCTTTATCTCTCTTAGTATATATAGCTTTAATAAGAGCGGGAGGTGTATTAAAACTACGTATTAAGAAGAGAGTACTATATAAGGAGAATACTATATTATTTACTTATCTAGTAATTATTCTTATAATAAATACTAATAAGAAAGTCTATTTCTTTAAATATAGCTTACTAGTATTACTTCTATACTAGATACCTATAGATTCTACGTAGTATATAAGCTATAAAAATAAAGAGCTACTTATTAGTATAGCCTATAGTATACTTACCTCCTATTCCTTATTATCTCTATTACTATAATTACTTCTAATAAGTATAGGAGCTAGTAGCTAGTAGGAATAAGTACTTATTAGTATATTTACGCGCTTATTAAGGTTAGATAGAGTTAGCTATGACTAGACTTAGTAAATAAAACTTTAAAATATAGGATAAAGTAGTTATTAAGGACTACTTTTAGGGAGGTAATTATTAAAAACTGCTTTTAATCTTTAAAAGATCTCCTTACTTATCTTCTTTATAAGGTACCTATGGATTTTAAGTAGTATATAAGCTATAAAAATAAATAGCTACTCTTTAGTGTAACCTATAGTATACTTACCTCCTAGCTCTTATTATCGTTATTAGTATATTAACCTCTAATAAGAGCAAGAAGTATATAGAAGATAGTATATCAAGAGGAGACTACTATATAAAGAGATTACTATCCTATTTATATATATTAACTACTAGATATTATAGTTAATATCCTCTTAGAAGAGCTAATAGCTAGCGCTCCCTAGTATAGAGAATAGAATATATAGTATCCCTAATTAGATTTATTCTACCTATAGCGTAACCTTACTAATAGAAGTGTTCTCCTTAGAGCTAGCCATAGCTAGCGCTCCCTAGTACATTAGAGCTTAAATACCTTAGGTTCCTATAAGAGGGTATAGAACTATTATAAGCAGGCTTTACTTATAACTAAGCGGTCTGCGCTAGTATTAATATAGATTATAATTAGCAGTCTATTATAATAGCCTCGGATAATAATCTTAGTATATATATAACGGTATAAATATATAACTATATATTACTGTAGCTTAATAAGACTAATAAGCGTTATATTTAGCTAAGGGGATAGCAGGGTCTAATACAAAAAGATACCCTCGAAGTCGGTATATAGCGTAGCGTTATAAAGATATATTTTATAAGAGTAGATTCTAGGATCCTTAAGGAGCGAAGTTTAAAATAAATTAATATTAAAAATAGGGTACTTATCCTTATCTCTAGGGATATACCCTAGAGGGTATTTATATTAATAAGTAGATTAAGTAACTAGGTTAGTTTACTTAGGACCGTCTTCTTGTTACTCTTAGTTATCCTTATTATTAGTACTAATAACTAAATCTTTATTATATAAATCCGAATCCTCGCTAGCCTTATTATACTAGATATAGTTAAAGTCGCCCTTATCTAATAAAGTATATACTTCCTCTCTTATTTACTTCTAACTAGTCGCTTTTAATATATATACTAAAGGGTAACTAGGTAGTTAAGGATATTAAATATATTTACTAGGCTAGTTACGTTAGCGTTTAGGCCTTTATTATTAATTAAACTAAATCTCCTTATAGGAGGAACTTAATAAGGGTTTAGTAGTAATATTAGTAGCTTGCTTTATAGGTCTTAATAATAATAGACTAGATATAGTCTCTTTTAGGTTTATATAATATAAGTAATAAGTAGTAGTAGTATAGCTTATTTTTAAGGTTTCTTTTAGTAATAAATATATTAAAATAGTCCCTATATAAGTTATTCTAACGGATAGTTAGACTAATACTTACTAGGATCCTTTAGTAACTATTTAATACTAACTAGGGATTATCTTCTATAGGCTTATAATAAACTTATTATAATTCGTTTTACTAGTTAGGTATAGAATACTAATAACTAGTTCTATATCTATTTTATTATATATAATAGTTAATACTTTAGATTTACTCTCTTTAGTATCATTATAAAGTTAAGTAACCTTAGTTATCTAGTATTAAATACTATATTAATTATATATATTATATAGAGTATACCTCTCTTTTATTAGCTATGCTTTAGTAATTTGATATAGTATATAAAAATATTCGAGTAATAACTCTTTTTAATAGTTTAATCTATAGTTAAGGTCCTTAAGTTCTACCTTTTTATCTAATATTAAGTTAGTATAATAGTAATCCGAGGTATACTTTAATAAGGTTTAATATAGGTTAGGGGTAGCCATAGCTAGGTTCCTATCGTCTAACTCTATATAGCTATTAATAATATTAATAAAATAGTATATATTCTAGTAGATAGTCTTTAAACTACTATTAATATATATATTATTAACTTCGTTATTATATATAAGCGGATTAAATAACCTAATTATATTAGTCTTAAAGCGAGGAGTGCTATACCTAGGCTTAGTAACTAATATACTAGCTATTACTTATACTACCCCTTCCTTATTTATAGAGAGAAGGAATATAAGAAAGTTATAGCAAATTAAGAACTCATTAGGGTTAGATAACGGTTTAATAGTATCTCTTAGTCTAGCTAGTAGTTTAGGGCGTTAGTTACCTTAATTATTATTATTACTATAGCTAGGGCTACCTCCTTTACTATTTTAGTCTTTAGGGTTACTATTATTACTTCTATCACTAGGGTCTCTAAGTAATATAGGTAGTAGTAGTAATAGAGCGTTCTCTATATATTCAATATCCTAATTATATCTTTAGGTTTAATAATCTAGCTTTAGATTCCTATAGGCCTATCTTATTATAATACTTATCATAGCTATAAGTACTTACGTAACTCTATAACTTACTTAGCTTAGGTATAAGGGGGCTACCTGGTCCCTTTTCATAGGTTAGGAATAATATAGATATACTTTTACTTTCCTTAAATAATATATAGAATATATCTAAGCTTAGCTCTAGTATTAATATAGTAATGATATTCTTTAATATAAGTTTAAGAGGTAAGGGTTATAAAGTATTTATAAAACTTTATCTAAACTTATAATATTCCTCTAGAGTTAATAAAAGTATATTAAAAGCTATAGGAATTATTATTATATTAAGTTTAGATATAGGTTTTAAGATACTTAAATTATTTATAGTTTTAGCTCTTAGGGTCTTATAGCCTCCCCTCGTTTTATCCTCTTTGAAGGGGAGTATTAGGTCTAATATCTAGCTTTATTTAGTCTCTATCTTAATATGTTAATTATAATAAGGGAGGTTAAAGTAATATTACTATCTAATAGTATTAGTAAATAGTTATAAGTTCATTATCTATACCCTTAAGACCTTACTTTAAAAATATTAAGTAGTTTTATATATTTCCCTATATAGTAGCGACTTTTAAATATATTTATAATAGTTATTTAAATACTATCTAAAGTTCTTATAAGTAATAGCTATAATACTTGCTTTTATAACTAAAATAAGAAGCGTATACTTAACTTAAGTAAGTAATCTATAGAATTTATTAGAGTATTACTTAAGCGCTATTATAAAGTTTATAATAGTTAAATAATTAATAGGTTCTAAGAGGTCAGACGTAAGGCTTTTTTTAACCTTATAATTAGAAAGTAGCTTATAGGATATTGTTATTAATAAGGTTTATTATCTCTTTAGGATATTCCTTAGTTAAGGAAATCTTTAAGGTTTAATATCTCTTAGGGATATCTCTTAGTTAAGGGAAATAGTAAAGGGTTAATATCTCTTATTAGTATTTCCTAGTTAAAGGAAATAAGTAAAAGGTTAATATCTCTTTTTAATTTTTCCTAGTTAAGGGAAAGGGGGAGTCTAGAGGCTTCTAATAATATATAATACCTATAGGTATTAACTACTAAGATACTACTTTATATAAACTTAATAGGGTTAGCTATTTATATAGTTAAATACCTTCCTTAATTATAAGGAATATCCTTAGTTATAAGGGGATCTAGCTAATCATTAAGGTCGTATTACTAATTAATATAGTCTATATAGTAAGTAAAAAATATAAGTAAAAATCTATAGTTTTCTAAAGGTTTTCTCTTTAAAGGTAATAAGCCCTCTTATGAAGGTTTACTACGTTTAGGTACGTTTAACGCGTTGGTCGCGTTAAGCGCACTTGGGCGGGATGACTGCGCTAAGCGCGTTTAGTCTTACTACTATATCCTATGCGATATTAATAGATATATCCTAATTGGAGATCCTTATTGGAAACGATACTATAATAAACTAAACCCTATAATATAACTAATCTATTAAATATCTTATATTAATTAACCCAACTACTTAGATATAGATGGTTAATAAAGCTAAAGCTTTAATACTATCCGAATTTGCCCTTAAGACACTGTATTAACTAGAAAAGCATATAATCGATACTATACTTATATAATAATAGTAAATTTATAACTACCTAATAGGTATTAAGATCCCTAATTACTAACCCGATACTAAACGTCTTATTATACTAATCGACGAGTTCGCATACGTTTTTACTAATACTAGCTTTACTAACGTACCTAAGAAATAATAACTATATATCTACTTTAAACCTAACTAGGATAAGCGAATCCCTAATGAATATAAGATCTACCTATTAGGAGGACCTAAATAAGATATTATTAAGTATATTATTAATAGGTTAGGCTTTAAACTATACTATATAATAACCTAAGTGCTATTTGCATTCCTAGTATCTATTATTTAGTGAGAATAACCTATATCTAATAAGACTATAGCCTCTAATAAGGCGATAACTGCGATATAACTACTATCTAGTAATAAGAACTAAAAAGGCTATATAGTTATTAATATATAACTACTAAATAATATAGCTCTTATAGATACCTACTTACGATTCCAGGCCTCTGGCCACTGCGTAGTGATTTTACCTGCTTAAGTACAACAGACCTTCTAACTCCGCGCCTCCTGATAATACATAGCCTTCGGTTATATAATCCTCTCCTAACTATAGCTATACTTATACGTGCCTATAGCCTCACGATCTTTAACTTTATATTAATAATAACGTAGTTTTTAATTATTTAATAGACTATAAAACTATCGACTTTTCCTCTCGCGCACTACCCGCGCTACTAATACTACCTCTATTACCGCTTCCTATGCTATTATTAGTAACACTCTCTCTATATTAAAGTAGTTAGCATAAGCTATACTTACTAACGTTCCCCTAAGGGGCCTAGGCTACCTCTACCTTAATAATATAGAGGACCTACTTAAAGAAGGGCTACTCTATAGGGTATATAATAACCTACTTAGCTTCTACTACTAAGTCTACTTACTTAGCTATAATATAATAATATATATCCCCTCTAGGGGTATTAATA
The DNA here is from genome assembly GCA_036785755.1 of Colletotrichum ledebouriae. NCBI lineage: Eukaryota > Fungi > Ascomycota > Sordariomycetes > Glomerellales > Glomerellaceae > Colletotrichum > Colletotrichum ledebouriae. The sequence continues at coordinate 9,805 of JAVHLU010000423.1, forward strand.
AGAGCCCTCTTAAGGGCTATATTAATAATATACTCTCTATATATAATAGAGTAGTTAAAAAAGGAGCGGGTTTTATTAATTATTTTAATACTAAACTCTCTAGCGAGCTCTCGTATATTATTAGTATTAAAGGGCGTACCTTGCGCGGGCTTAGCGTTTTTATATATAGGGTCTAGTACTAATATAGTTAAGGATTTATTATAAGTTAGATAAGGAAGAGTGAGAGGTATAAGGCCTTGCTTATAGAGCTTCTTATACTTCTAGCTATAAGAACCTCTTAGGAAAGACCTCTCTAGTTAAGGAGTTACCTCTTATATAGTAGCGTTTACCTTTAGCACCTTACTAGAAGGTCGACCTTTTAGGTTAAGGAGTTATCTTATATAGTAGCTTTCGCAGCACCTTACTAGAAGGTTTAGCGAGGGTATTACTATAAGAGCCTTAGTAGCCCGTTTAGCTCTAATATAATTAGCCCTAGTATAGCGCGCGTCCGACTTTATAATATTTAGAGGCTTTACTTATAAGTAATAGGAATATATAGGGTTCCTATATTATTTTCCTTAACTAGTAGAGGGTATAGGTTAAAATACCTATATAGTATTTCCTAAATTATACTTGCGAACTAGGTGAATTTATTATAGTCTTTTTACGAAGGGGCTGCGGCGTAATTCCGAACTCAATAGATACCTACTTAATAGAGACCTAGGATAATATTATTACTAAATATATTAATGTAATGTATATTTCTATATTTAATATAATAATATTCTACTACTAATACCGAGTCTACCCTAGTATGTAATAAGCTATTATAATATTACCTCTAAGGGATAATTAACCTTTAAATATCCTATAATAGGATATAAGAATAGTAACGCCTCTATATAATAATAAATAGATTTAATCCTATCTATATCTAATGCTAACTCGTATTATAATAATACTACTATTATCGCTAAAGGCTTAGATAACTACCTTAACGACCTATGTAATATAATCTAAGCCTTATTAGATACTAATATATAATTAAGACCTAATAAATCCTATATTAGCTTCCTTATAGTAGTAGTATTACGTTGAATACTTAACTCCTTTAGTCCTTTAATACCTATATCTAAGTTAGAAGCTATCTAAGCTATTAAATTTCCTATAACCTTATAATCCCTTAAGCTTTTCCTTATACTAGTATCTAGCCTATAATACTATATAATATAATACGCCTAGATTACTAACCTACTTAAAGATTATGAAATAGTATTATTATATACTTATGAATAATTAAATAACGATAGTATACTAAAGACTAGTAAGATATCTAAGCCCGCTTAGAAGTTATAGGTAACTGCTATTAATATATTAATACTAATAGCGAATAAATCTAATGTATTTTAGGCACTTAAGGGAGTACTAATAGCTAATATAATACTTGTATTCTTCTTACCTGAGTAATAACTTTATATCGAGTTTAATATATGATCTAATAGCTTTAGCGTTTAAATCATTTATATTACGGATTTAGTTATCCTAACTCTAATATATAACTACTACCCCTAATATAACGCTCTTAAGCTAGTCGCCTTTATCTTATATATAATAAGCGATATTAAAAAAATATATTAGTTAATAGAACTCGAAGTAGAAGGATATATAGAGACTATCTCTAGGACTAAATACTAGATCTAATCTATATAGATAATACCTATTATACTATTTATAAACTATAAGGCTATTATTAATATGTAGTCTTATTAAGTTAATAATATTAGAAACCTAACTACGTATACTATATCTAATAAAAAGGTTATCCGAGCTATAGAATATATATTATAGTTTGAGATCTATATTATCTATAAAGCTAGGAAGGACTATTTAGTTCCCGACCTATTAAGCCGACTACCTGCTAATAACGCTATTCTAACTAACGCTACTAGCGTATTAGATATCCTACCTAATAACTACTTAATAGACCTTATATTTTTAGCTATATCGAATAACGCAGATTAGAGACTATCTATTTATAACTTAATTAATAATAATTAACTAAATTATTTGCTACCTATCTAGGAATAGCCCCCTTTAGAACTAATTAAGGTTACTAGTATCCTACTTAGTACTACTTAAGCGCTATAACTAGCTTCTATAGTTATTAAGATCGCACCCGGTTTTAGAAAGAAACTATAAGATAGCTATAAGTTAGACCTAGTATAGCAGAAGATACTTAATATTATCTATAAGAATATAAAACTAGAATTAGATTACTATACTAACTTATTATTTTAAATTAAGCAAGGATTACTATAGAAAACAGATTCTAATTATATCCCACGACTCTATATTCCGAGATCCTACGTTAGTAATATCTTTAATACTATATATAATAGTAACTACCTTAGCTATAATAAACTATCTGAATTACTTTTATAATATACTATATATAATAGCTCTAAATAGCTATAGAACTAGTTATATAACTATCTATAATATTAAGTCTTCTAGATATAATAGCATAAGGCCTATAGCAACTTATAACTTATCCTACCGCCCCTATATCTATATTATATAATCTCTATTAACTTTATATTAATACTACCTCTATCTAATAAAGGACTCGATACTACCCTTATTTCTATATATTAGTTAGTAAAGGAAATATTTATTATTCTAGGTAAGATAACTAATACTACTAAGATATAAGGAACCTAACTAGCCCGTTACTTAATATTATTTAACTAGGGATTTCCTAACGTTATTATATTAAACTAAGACCTAAAGTTCTTATTAGTAATATAGAAGTTGATATAGTATAAAATAGGTATAGTATTACTATATATAGCTATATACTACCCTCAAACTAATAGCTAAACTAAATATATAATATAAGCTATTAAATCCGCTATATAGTACTACTTCTACGCCCTTAAAAGCCTGAAATTATAGCTAATCTATTTACTACGCTTAGAATTTAAATTTAATTATACTAGGTCCGTATTAATATAAGTATCCCTAAACGAGATTATTAAGGGATTTATATCTAATAATATTCTATTATTAATAGTAGATAACTTATAACTAGTATTTATTTAACTACTAGTAGCACGGATATTAGTATATAATACTATCGCTATTACTACAATTATAATAAACTATTACTATAACTAACGCTATATAACGAAGTTGTCTAATATTAATAATAAGGTCTACTTAAGACTATATAAGGGCTATAATATACTATAAGCTGCTATTATAGGATCTAAATAGAAGTAACGCTATATAAGACTTTTCCTATTATAAAATATATTAGTTAGTCTATATACTAACTCGCTTTACCTCCTTACTTGGAGATCTATTATTATCTTAATTAACTACTTAGAACCTACTACTAGCTAACTTAATTTATATAGATAATAACTCCTACTAATCCTACCTATCTCTACCAAAGACTAATTATTAGTTTCTAACTATATACTATAAGAACGTAATATAAAGTTAAGTAAATAATACCTTAATATATACTAATATTTAGGCCCTAATTATATCTAATAGGTTCTATAATCCGATCTAGTCAAATTAGATATATATAACGACCTACTATAGTAATAGAACGATTTTTAATAGATATAGCGTTAAAGATCTGAAAGGATATAGATAACCGGGATTTAGATGTTAGTAGTAAGGGTACTGCAATTTTAAAGGGGGTAGACCATTATACTAGCCTATATATAGCCACATATAGGCTACCCTATTATATAAGCACCGACGTATAGATATATTCGCCCATCGGGCACATCCATAAGTTAGCAATGCAAGCATTACACACACACCCAGGGACACCCTCACATAAACGCTCCAAACGTGTGGCTTCTTCGCTGCATGAACTTTATGTCTGCATTCAGGGCTCCAGGCTCGCCAAGCCAGGTAAACGGTTTGATTCCTGTCGTCGGGGTGGTGGTCAGCGTCCGAACAAGTTCGTCGGCAGTGGCTGGAAAGGCAGCTCAATTCCACGATTGCATTGCTGATCACACTGCTGCAGCGCGCAGTTGATTGAGTCGCTGCTATAGAGGTGGCTACTCGACCACAGCTGTTAAGAAATTGATTTTGAAGGATTCCATTGCCTAGACTCTCCAACAACGGCCATGCCAAGTTCTTTTAGCAGAAGGCCAGGAATGATAGCGCGTCTTTTCTCAACGTGAGTTGGGTGAGGTGCAGGTGATGAATCCAGTTGACAATGCTCACGAGTGAAAGCCTCTATCCAACTGGCGCTCACTAGCGCCTATGCATCAGCCATCTTGATGTCCTCCCCCTTCTCTTCCTGCTTCCTCATGAGCCAGTTCATCAAAGACCAGACCAGACGCATCGCATCCAATCGCTCCTCCGTCTTGAAAAAGTCGAACCAGGGGGAACGGCGGACCTCGACCTGGGCCCAGCTGCGGTGGACATCGTTCTCGGCGACGCCCTCGAGCACCTCGAGAAGACGCTCTGGCACACGAACTCGCAGGAAACTGACGTGGTGAAAGAGCGAGCTGATGACGAAGACATCGTCATAGCCAACCCCCTTGACCGAACCGATGGCTTCGTACTGCGTCTTTTGATCCCAGCTGGCGGAGGGCGGACGAACCATGCGGTAGTTGTCATAGATGGACATGTTCTTGCGCTTCTTCGTAGCAGGCTGACCAGTCTCCGAGTCCACGTTGTCCTTGTCACCCTGAATGGCGTCTCTTTCGACTTCGCGACCGATGGGGCCTCCAGAGCCACCACCCCAACGTGGCTTAGATGTCCACCACTGGCCCTCACCAAATCGCTTTTCCGTCTTACCCTCTCGGGCACGGTGCTGGGCAGTGAGAAGGGCGGCGACCAGTTCGCGAGCCAAGTCGATAGCTTGCTCGGTATCGTTGTCAAAAGACGTCGTCCCACGAGCGCTGACGGCAGCTAGTGGTCCTTCGATAATACCCTTGCGAGCAGCCTCACGGGTCCTCGGGGTGCGAAAGATAAAAGTGCACCCTGAAGCGAAGTATGAGCTCCGCGGTGGCAGAGTCTCTTTTTGACGCGTGGAGGGGGCGGGAGGAGCGGCTGTGATGTGCAGACGGGGCTCGGTTCGAGGAGCCGAGACGTTGCACCCGAAATCGTAAGCGATCAGTTTGAGGAAGGCGGTGATGAGACTTTGGCGGTATTCTGGGGGCATCGATGAGCCGGCTGAGGTGCGGATGACGCGGGCTTGTTCCGGCGTCTGCTGATTGTCTGGCTCAGACCTATTTGCGTCCGCGGCAGTGTCTTCCCCTGACGGTTGCTCGGGAAGTGAATTGGTCTTCGAAGTATCGTCCCAATACGTAGTGAAAGCCTCGAGGCATCGGAAGAACTCATACGAGTTGCCCAAGCGCGCCTGCTGCTGGCCCTTGGGCGCCGGAATGCGCCTCACCGTGCGAAAGGCAACATCATTGGAATGAGACAATTCGCGCTTACGGTCGAGATATGTTTGGCAGCCAGGCGACTGGACGCCGTTGTTGAGAGTTTTGCGCGTGTCTGGGTTCTTCTCACGTGCCTCGTCCGGGGACAGCGTATCCCAAGACTCAAAGTCGGGAACGTAAGCAGGGTCTGGGATGAGGTCTGCGGGAGTGGCGTCCGGGATGAGATGTACGCCAAGGGCATCGAAGACAACGGACGTGACGTCTGCCGGGCGGTAGATACTTTGCAGGACGGAGGTCAATGGCTTCGTCTCACGAGCAGGCGCTGAAGGGGCTTGCAGCTGAGGGCGGCTGCTGGGTAGCTTCACAGGCGTTGGGGGCGGAATGTCCTTGGGGTCGACTTTGACAGCGGTTGGCAGATTTGCTAATGATGTATGTTAGGATGGCAAGTTTCAGGAATCGTTGAAAGTGAAGATCATTGCGGGTGTAATGACAGAACAAATGGTCATTGTGAAAGTGCTGACAAGCATTGCGTGATGGTTGATTGGCCAGGCAGGGACAGCTTCGGGTGGCGGTAGTGGTGGCACCCGCCGGCCGGGACCAAGCGGCCCCGCGGACGGGCCGCCTGGATGGCGGCGCCAGAGAACCGAAGGCACGGAAGGGTCAGGCTTCCGGTGCAGGACGTAAAAACAGCTGCTTAGCGGCCTTTCGCTTTAAGGGCGGGTTCAATGAAGCATTGATAGTGCAGATCGACGATGGTAGGTATGGTGGGGAATAGGACGAGTAAGGAGGGTTTAAGGTGGCAAAAGTGATTGACTCAGGAAGGGGTGGTCTGCAAAAGCGGGAGGAGGGGAACAGACACAAACACGTGCCTTCAATGAGGTGGAAGGAAGGACGAAGAGGAAGGGGAAAGGGTGGGAGGGGCGGGTTTCAACTGGTTGATGGGTGGGGAGCAATTGCAGCTGAATTTCGACTGAAGCCGCGGGAAAAAAATGAGTCGCTCGACGATGATATAACGACGAGCAGCACCCTTATTGGATCGAAAGGATCTGTCAACTCACCCAGGGCTGGATACGTTCCGAACATGGCGTCTCGAGCGTCTCAGACTAGTTGCTTGGTGTGATCATAAAGTAATAGGTGGACGCAGGTAGAGTAGGAAGAAAGAAGTAGAGTTCCGGGGGAGCGAGGAGGCGGGCAACGGTGGAAGAGGGGGAGAGAGAGAGGGAGGGCGCTAGAGAGAAAGCTCGAGCGGGGTTGAGATTGTGTTTTGGTGAGATGCAGTTGGAAATTGTCCGCTTCAACAGGCAAATTGTTTAGCTCACCAACCGAAAGACGAATGTTGATTCACCATGACTCACCAATCCTGTATAAGAAGGGGGAAACGACGGATGAGCAAAGAGAAAATTGAACAGATGAACAAAAGATTGCATGCAGTAAATTACGAACGAGTCGGAAGAGCTAGCAGGAGCTTTGGCAGCATCGGCGTTGGCGTTGGCGTTGCGCCAGGCAAGCAAAGGTGGACAACGTGAGGAGATTGCAGAGGAGGACGCAGTAGCGAGCGCTTGGCGGCCGTTGCCGTTCGCTGCTTGTGGTGCTAATTACCGTTGTCGGGCTGTTGTTGGACTCATTGAGCCCTTGGTCCACCGCGCCAGGCAGCGTTGCTGCAGCTCTTGTGGTCTTTCTGCTTAGCGACGCGCCGTCCAACTGGTCCATGATCGATTGTTTGTTGGTTCTTCGTCAGGGGTGGACCGTAGGACAGTATACTGTACAGCGTTGATTTGCTGAGGGCGGAGAAGCGCGGAAGCACGCCGTGCCTATCAAAGTAGTGTAGGTAGTGGCGGCTGGGGCATTGCGGCTTGGTCCTGCCCAGGGTGTAACAACAAGGATCCCATGCATAGTTAGGGGTCAGAAGCCGGGGTCAAATAAGCGTGTTATTTATAGTTATACGAGCGAAGCTATCCTTATACCTAATTATAATACGACTTATGCTCCTATTATATATATTTATATATAAATAAGCTTTTATATACTTATAATACCTCTAACTATATATTATTTAATATTACGCTATATATATACCTACTTGTTATAATATAACGCTACTAATAGTTATAATACTCCTCCTTATTAAGAGCCTAGTTTTATAAAGCTTAACTAGTTTTAATATATTTCTCTATAATAATATTAACTTTAAATAGCTTTATATTACTCTTTTTATAAAGTTATTTAAAGGTTATCCTCTTAAGTAGCTTTATAAGTAAGTTAGCTATATTATTTACTAATAATATATATTTAAAGTTAACCTCGCTCTATTTAATAACCTCTTATATAAAGTAGTTATAAACTTATATATATTTTATATAGTTATTTATAAACTCTTCCTTCATAAATATAATTATTCTTATATTATCTACTTATATATAAAAGGGTTTTCTAAGATCTATATTAAATTTACTTAAGAAGTTATATATTTAGAGCGCTTTTAAAATAATAAATAATATTATATAATACTTAGCCTCTATAAAAAACTTAGAGACTATTACTTATTATTAGGATCTCTATAAGATTAGCTTATGAGCTATAAAGAATACCTAACTTATGATTAAGCGCGCTATATCCTTATAGCTAGTATAGTTATTATTAATATAGCTATAGAGACCGTATTTATTTAGGTCTCTATCTCTATATATATTATTATAACTTATAACTAAGGACGGGTTTATACTTATATATTATATTAAGCGTTTTATACCTTTCTTATATAATTCGTTTAGATAATAGGAGAATTATACTTATAGCTCTATATTAAAAGAGAGATCTAGCTATATTATAACTCCTCTAAAGCTAGCTTTACTAAGTGCTCTCTAGTATTATACTTAGAGTTCTAAGTCTAGTATAATACCTATATTAAGAACTATAAAGTTAAATAACCCTATATTAATGAGTATGTTTATAAATCTAACTTTTACTCTAAATGCCCTTATTATATTTATTAAGTACATCTCTTAACTAATAATAATCTTCTAATATTACTTATTAAAAGTAAGTTATATACTAAGGAAGGTATTAAGTACCGAGAGGTTATTAATCTTAATCTTATTACTTATATGCTTATAAATAGCGCTAAGAGTTACTTCTAGTCTATATACTAGGATATTATTAATATATATAGCTATTATAATATTAAGAGTCTTATTATAGTAAGTTGCGTTATCTAAATATAATAATATAAACCCTATTTATTAAAGGATCTATTATAATACTATTTATAATATTAAGGTATATATCTAGGTAAAGTTATACCTAGAGACTAATAGGAAGCCCCTTATTATAATCTACGCCTTATACTTTATAAATATGTTATAAGCTTTCTTATACTTTTATACCTACTTAGCTAATAAGTAGAAGCCTTTTAGTACCTCCTCCTTCTTAATACAGTATAAAACTCCTTTCTTAATTAAAATATATATCTTATTAAATACTACCTCTACTTATAACTTCTAATTATTAATAGGTCTATTTTATACTTTAGTAATAATTATTAGGTCTAGATAAGGCTATAGAGATAACTCTAATATACCTCCTCTAAGGGGGTCTTATATAAAAGCTATAATATAAATAAATATTATATAGTTCTCCTCTAGAGAGTTAACCTCTCTCATTTATAAATATACTTACTATATCTACTTTATAATACTATAAGTATAGCGCTATACTTATAAGCCCTAACTAAGTAGTAGTATATAATAGCGTTCTATTAGCTTTATTATAGGTTTATGAAAGATAATATTAGAGCGGATAATAATCTTATCCCGCTCTAATACCTATATCTTATATACTTAGTCTTTATAATAACTAATAAGGCCTCTGGCTACTATATAGTGATTTTACCTACTTGAGTGTAATAGACCTTCTAACTCCGCGCCTCCTAATAATATATAGCCTTCGGTCACGTGATCCTCTCCTAATTATAGCTATACTTATACGTGCCTATAGCCTCACGATCTTTAACTTTATATTAATAATAACGTAGTTTTTAATTATTTAATAGACTATAAAACTATTGACTTTTCCTCTCGCGTACTACCTACGCTACTAATACCGCCTCTATTACTACTTCGTCTACTAGCTATACTATTATTAGTAACGCTCTCTCTATATTATAGTTAGCATAAGCCGTACTTACTAACGTTTACCTGGGCTGCCTAGGCTGCCTCTACCTTAGTAATACGGAGGACCTGCTTAAAGAAGGGCTACTCTATAGGGTATATAATAACCCACTAAACTTCTACTACTAAGGTTGCTTACTTAGCTCTAATACTATGATATCTTATAGAGTCCCCTATAGGGGTATTAAGGTAAGCCCTCTTAAGGGTTATATTAATAATATACTCTCTATATATAGCGGAGTAGTTAATAAAGGAGCGGGTTTTATTAATTATATTAAGGCTAAACTCTCTAATAACCCCCTCTATATTATTTATATTAAAAGGTATACCTCGCTTAGGCTTAGTATATTTATATATAGGGTTTAGTATTAATATAGTTAAAGGATAAGGATAAAGAAGAGGGAGAGGTATAAAGCCTTACTTATAATAGAGCTTCTTATACTTCTAGCTATAAGAACCTCTTAGGAAAGACCTCTTTAGTTAAGGAGTTACCTCTTATATAGTAGTATTTATAGCACCTTACTAGAAGGTTACCTTTTAGGTTAAGGAGTTATCTTATATAGTAGCTTTCGTAGCACCTTTAGTACCTTACTAGAAGGTTAACCTTTTAGGTTAAGGAGTTATCTTATATAATAGCTTTTCTAAGCTACGAGAGCCTTAGTAGCCCGTTTAGCTCCGATATAATTAGCCTTAGTGTAGCGCGCGTCCGACTTTATAATATTTAAAAGGTTTGCTTATAAGTAATAGGAACGTATAGGGTTCTTATATTATTTTCCTTAACTAGTAGAGGGTATAGGTTAAAATACCTATATAGTATTTCCCGAATTATACTTACGAACTAGGTGAATTTATTATAGTCTTTTTATAAAGGGGCTGCGGCGTAATTCCAAACTTAATAATACTATTCTATTTAAATATATAAAATAGTAAAAACTTAACTTTTATCTTATTATTTTATTAAGTTCGGATTACGCCGCAGCCCCTTTATAAAAAGACTATAACAAATTCACCTAGTTCGCAGGTATAATCTAGGAAATACTATATAAGTATTTTAACTTATACCCTCTACTAGTTAAGGAAAATAATATAGGAACCCTATATATTCCTACTACTTATAAGCAAACCCTCGTATAAAGTCGGATACGCGCTATACTAGGGCTAATTATATTAGAGCTAAATAAGCTACTAAGGCTCTTATAGCCTAGAAACGCCCTCACTAAACCTTCTAATAAGGTAAAAGCTACTATATAAGATAACTTCTTAACTTAAAAGGTTAACCTTCTAGTAAAGTACTAAAGGTAAATACTACTATATAAGAGGTAACTCCTTAACTAAAGAGGTCTTTCCTAAGAGGTTCTTATAGCTAGAAGTATAAGAAGCTCTATTATAAGCAGGGCCTTATACCTCTCCCTCTTCCTTATCCCTATAACCTATAATAAATCCTTAACTATATTAATACTAGACCTTATATATAAAAACGCTAAGCCCGCGCAAGGTATACCCTTTAATACTAATAACGCGCAAGAGCTTACTAGAGAGTTTAGTATTAATATAATTAATAAAACCCGCTCCTTTTTTAACTACTCTATTATATATAGAGAGTATATTATTAGTATAGCCCTTAAGAGGGCTCTTATTAATACCCCTAGAGGGGATACTTACTATTATATTATAGCTAAGTAAGTAGACTTAGTAATAGAAGCTAAGCGGGTTATTATATACCCTATAGAGTAGCCCTTCTTCGAGCAGGTCTTCTGTATTATTAAGGCAGAGGCAGCCTAGGCCCCTTAGGGCTTAAATATTAGTAAGTACGGCTTATGCTAACTAATAGAGAGAGCATTACTAATAATAATATAGCTAGCGGACGAAGTAGTAATAGAGGCGGTATTAGCAGCGCGGGTAGTATACGAGAGGAAAAGTTAATAGTTTCGTAGTTTAAATAATTAAAAACCACGTTATTATTAATATAAAGTTAAAGATCGTAAGGCTATAGGTATATATAAGTGCAGCTATAGTTAGAAAAGTTATAATTACGTAACCGAAGGCTATATATTATTAGGAGGCGCGGAGTTAGAAGGTCTGTTATACTTGAGTAGGTAAAATCACTATGCAGTGGCTAGAGGCTATCTTATTATTTTATATTATAGCTTTAAGGTAGGTTACTATGAAGTCCCCTATATTATCTATATAAATAACCTTTATTATTATATTAAAGGTATTCTTCTATCTTTAGAGGTATATTTATAATTAATATACTAGCTTATTCTTTATATCCATAAAGATAATTACTCTAAAGTATATTTTATTCTTTATAACTAGTAGAAAGTACTTAAAGTACTTTACTAGCTTTACCTATCTAATATTTATATAAAGAATATCTCTTACCCTCTCTATATAGCGCCTAGGTATATATAATAAGTATTATAAACTCTTTAAGAGATTATATATTTTATATAGCTATAGGATTACTAACTTAGGGGTCATTATAAATCCCTTTGCTATCTTAATAATCTTCTTTATCTCTCTAAAGCCTAGGTACTCTAACTTTAAATACTAGATCTTAGACTTAGTCCTCTATTATATAATATATATAACCTATACGCTTAAATCTTACTTATAAGTAAAATTAAGGTTAAAACCTTACTATTAAATTTTAATTATTATAAACGCCTGCCTATTAGTACTTATTAATTAGCTCCTATTAAGGTAACCTCTACTAAAATATAGTTATTTACTACTAAATATATTAATTAGAAAGGTTAGTATATATAAAATATCTTATAGCTATATTAATTCCCTATTATTAAAGTATAGGGTAACTATACTTATATACTTAGGGGAAATATTATCTCCTCCTATATATATTTTATATAATATTACTAACTATATACTTATTATTATTAAACTATAATCAGTTATTAATTATATATATCTATTTACCTATATCCTATAGCTAAATATTACTATTATATTTAACTATCCTTAGAATAGTATCCTCTAATCTAGTCTCTATAGGGTTATCTACTTATGCTAAGTATCCTATAAGGTTATTCTAAGCTACCTAAAAGTTATCTAAATCTATAAAAGTATAATACACTTATTCTATTACTTTCTAGCTCTTTCTTATAAACTTCTTCCTAGATATATCTATTTTCTTATTATTCTTAGATAAAGTTAATAATTCCTTGTCCTTAGGATTATAATTAAAATAATAACGCTATATAATATTAATATACTTATAACTAAAATAACTATAACTTTACTAGTCTTTCTAAAGCTCTACCTTCTTATCTCCCTTAGTTATCTTATCTACTTAGGTTATAGGTATAGCTTTTATTTTACTAGTTATATAAGCCTTATCCTATAGATCTACTACGAGTATCTTAACTAACTTAATAATACCTTTATAATACTTTAATTATTAATATATAGCTTAGTTATAATACTAGTTCTCTACTCCTTAAATAAACGCTTAAATAATATCTTTAGGGGAGATAGCACTACTTACTTATTAATATCTATATTATAATTTATTAAACTTTAATATATATACTATTAGATTACTCTTTATAAGCTTTAATATATATATCTAGTCCTATAGTTAGCCTTATAGTATAATACTAGTGCAAATACTAGTGCTAGTATATATATATAAAATAGTCGCTTATATCTTAGAGGTATTCTAAATATATACTATAAGTAATAGTAATCCTTATATAAGATTATTACATATCTTAGCTGCTATATAAAGATCCTCTATAGGGGTTAAATAATCCCTAAGAGTAGCTCTATATACTATAAGCGCTATTTATACTTATATTAATTATATAATCTAATTTATAGATCCCTTTAAGTAATAATCCTTTAGGAACTTTATTTAAAAGTCATTAAAATAATCTATACCTAGTTTAAGTATAGTAGTAAGCTCCTAGAGTAGCAGGGTATCTATTATTATAATATCTAAGCTAACGTCCTATTTTCTAAAGTATAGATAAGCTAAACTAGCTAGGGTTATCATTAATAGTAGTACTATTAGAGATAGAATATCTCTACTACTATTATTAACCTTAGGCGGCGCTTGGTTTATTCTAAGCGCTTCTTATAATTACTACTAAAGAGCCTTATTCTCTTTATACTTCTTCTACTAAACTAATTATAGCTTCATAATCTCATACTAAAGATTAGTAATAGCTTTATTTTAGAGCCTTATTACTCTAGTATCTTATAGTATAGTTATTTTAACTATAGGTAACTCTATAAGCTTCTTAGAAATATATTAAAATCTATATAGCGCGTATATTAGAAGTATATCTATCTAATAAAAGGAGTTAGTATTACGTATACTAACGCTTTTTTATATAATTTAAAAGATACTTAATCTAGTTATATATTAACTAGTTACTTATATAACTAGTTAATACGATATTAATAATAATATTAATATTAATCTCATTAACCTTATATTAATAACTTATATAGTTTATACTACTAAGGATAAGGAAAGCTAGGACAACTCTACTACTAGCTAACATAGCCTTAATAGCTATAGCAAACTTATAATTAGTTAGGATAGTAAAGTAATACTCTCTATAACACTTAGTAATTACTAATATATCCTTACTAACCCCGATTGAAAATCTTGTCTTATTTATTTTTATATATCCTTAGGCTAAATCCTATACTTATTAATTATCTCCTAAAGCTTCTAAAAGTACTGATTAATAGCTTTAAGATCCTCTACTTTCTTTTAATTAGCTTCAAGTACCTTAGACTTTATGATTTTAAAGCTATAATACTTAGCGAATTATAAGGCCTAGTTAAGACTAACTTATAATACTAAGCTCTTAGTATAGGGGTTAGAGGCCTTATATAAGAGGAGGTTTATTATATTATATAAGACCTCCTAATATATATAGAGGCTTGTATAATTAAGTTAGTTAATATATATTACTAAGGCTACCTCCTAGGCCTTATCTAGCTTTTTATTAATAGCTCCATAGTTAATAAGGCTATTATAGCTCTAAATCTAATAATATAATTACTGATATGATACTTGAAATATCTTAGCTACCTAGGTAATTAAGGGCTCTAGGTTAATTTTAATTACTTAAACAGCTTTATAAATATATTATTCTATAAAAGAATTAAATTTAAGTAGTATTATAATTTCTAGTAGTATTTTAATAACCTTTAGTTAGAAATTCGTAATTATATAGGTAGGTTAATTATATAGCTCGTAAGTACCTATTAACGTAGGTAGAGGTTGTAGAATACGTAGAAGTGGGGCGTAGCACGGGTAGTAGCTAGTATATTATAACCGCAAGTAGCGCTGCACTATAATAAGCAGGCGCGCGCATAGCGTAATATTAGATAGTATATAGGTTAGAGGCGTTATAAGTATATAAAGGCTTATTAATATATAAATATACATAATAGGAGCACGGGTTATATTATAATTAGATATAAAGATAGCTTTACTTATATAACTATAAATAATAAACTTATTTAACCCTAGTTTCTAACCCCTAATTATATTGAGCTCGGAATTACGCCGCAGCCCCTTCGCAAAAAGACTATAATAAATTCACCTAGTTCGCAAGCATAATTCGGGAAATACTATATAGGTATTTTAACCTATACCCTCTACTAGTTAAGGAAAACAATATAGGAACCCTATACGTTCCTACTACTTATAAGTAAACCCTCTAAATATTATAAAGTTAGATACGCGCCATACTAGGGCTAATTATATCGGAGCTAAACGGGCTACTAAGGCTCTCGTAGTAACGCCCTCGCTAAACCTTCTAGTAAGGTGCTATAAAAGCTACTATATAAGATAACTCCTTAACCTAAAAGGTCGACCTTCTAGCAAGGTGCTAAAGGTGCTGCGAACGCTATTATATAAGAGGTAACTCCTTAACTAGAGAGGTCTTTCCTAAGAGGTTCTTATAGCTAGAAGCATAAGAAGCTCTGCTACTACGAGCAGGGCCTTATACCTCTCCCTTATCCTTATCCTTATCCCTATAACCTATAATAAATCCTTAACTATATTAGCACTAGACCCTATATATAAATACGCTAAGCCTAAGCGAGGCACGCCCTTTAGTATAAATAATATAGAGGGGATCGCTAGAGAGTTTAGCCTCGATATAATTAATAAAACCCGCTCTTTTATTAACTACTCCGCTATATATAGAGAGCGTATTATTAATATAGCCCTTAAGAGGGCTTACCTTAATACCCCTATAGGGGACTCTATAAGGCGCGATAGCATTAGAGCTAAGTAAGTAAACTTAGTAGTAGAAGTTTAGCGGGTTATTACGCACCTTATTAAGCTCGGAATTACGCCGCAGCCCCTTTGCAAAAAGACTATAATAAATTCACCTAGTTCGCAGGCATAATTCGGGAAACACTATATAGGTATTTTAACCTATACCCTCTACTAGTTAAGGAAAATAATATAGGAACCCTATACGTTCCTACTACTCGCAAGCAAACCCTCGCATAGAGTTAGACGCGCGCTATACTAGGGCTAATTATATTAGAGCTAAACGGGCTACTAAGGCTCTCATAGCCTAGAAAAGCTACTATACGAGATAACTCCTTAACCTAAAAGGTCGACCTTCGAGCAAGGTACTAAAGGTAAAAGCTACTATATAAGATAACTCCTTAACCTAAAAGGTCGACCTTCTAGTAAGGTAAACGCTACTATATAAGAGGTAACTCCTTAACTAAAGAGGTCTTTCCTAAGAGGTTCTTATAGCTAGAAGTATAAGAAGCTCTGCTATAAGCAGGGCCTTATACCTCTTCCTCTTCCTTATCCCTTAACTATATTAGTACTAGACCCTATATATAAAAACGCTAAGCCCGCGCGAGGTATACCCTTTAATACTAATAACGCATAAGAGCTTATTAGAGAGTTTAGTATTAATATAATTAATAAAACCCGCTCCTTCTTTAATTACTCTATTATATATAGAGAGCGTATTATTAATATAGCTCTTAAGAGGGCTCTTATTAATACCCCTAGAGGGGATACTTATTATTATATTATAGCTAAGTAAGCGGACTTAGTAATAGAAGCTAGGTAGGTTATTATATACCCTATAGAGTAGCCCTTCTTTAAGCAGGTCCTCCGCACTATTAAGGTAGAGGTAGCCTAGGCCCCTTAGGGGAATATTAGTAAGTATAGCTTATACTAACTAATAGAGAGAGCGTTACTAACGATAGCATAGCTATAAAGATAGTAACGACTTCTAGCGGATGAAGCGGTAATAGAGGCGGTATTAGCGGCGCGGGTAGTGCGCGAGAGGAAAAGTCGATAGTTTCGTAGTCTGCCCGTACTTAAATAATTAAAAACCACGTTATTATTGATATAAAGTTAAAGATCGTGAGGCTATCTAGTGGGGTATATATAAGTGCGGCTATAGTTAGGAGAGGTAGTCGGCAAGATCACGTAACCGAAGGCTATGTATTATTAGGAGGCGCGGAGTTAGAAGGTCTGTTGCACTTGAGCAGGTAAAATCACTATGCAGTGGCCAGAGGCCTTATTACGCACCTTATAGAGTAGCCCTTCTTCGAGTAGGTCCTCCGTATTACTAAGGTAGAGGCGGCCTAGGCGGCCTAGGCGAATGTTAGTAAGTATAGCTTATGCTAAATAGAGAGAGCGTTGCTAACGATAGTATAGCTAGCGGACGAAGCGGTAATAGAGGCGGTATTAGCAGCGCGGGTAGTGCGCGAGAGGAAAAGTTAATAGTTTCGTAGTTTGAATAATTAAAAACCACGTTGTTGTTAATATGAAGTTAAAGATCGTGAGGCTGTTAACTAACGGGTACGTATAAGTGCGGCTATAGTTAGGAAAGGATCACGTGACCGAAGGCTATGTATTATTAGGAGGCGCGGAGTTAGAAGGTCTGTTGCACTTAAGCAGGTAAAATCACTATGCAGTGGCTAGAGGCTAACCCCTAATTATATAGAGGATCCTGATTATTATATAGTAATATAACCTTACTATATAACTTATATATCTTTATAAATCTAAATTGCTTATTATAATAAGTTATTAGAATAGTAAATCAGCTAGTATATAATTATCTAATATAATACATATACTATATAGACTTTAATATATTTCTAAGAAGCCTACGGAATTACTTATAATTATAATAACCGCGCTATAAGATACTAGGGTAATAAGGCTTCAAAATAAAGCTATTACTAATCTTTAGTATAAGATTATAGAGCTATAATTAGCTTAGTAGAAAAAGCTTAAGGAGAATAAGACTCTTTAGTAGTAATTATAAGAAGTACTTAGGATAAACTTAGTATTACTTAAGGTTAGTAATAGTAATAGAGATACTTTATCTCTAATAGTACTACTACTATTAATAATAGCCCTAGCTAGTCTAGCTTATTTATACTTTAGAATATAGGAGGTTAGCTTAGATATCCTACTACTTAAGGGGCTTATTACTATACTTAAACTAAGTATAGACTACTTTAAGGACTTTTAAATAAAGTTCCTAAAGGATTACTACTTAAAGAGATCTATAAGTTAGATTGTATAGTTAATATAAATATAAATAATGCTTATAGTATATAGGGTTACCCTTAGGGATTACTTAACCCCTATAGAGGATCTTTATATAGTAGCTAAGATATATAATAATCTTATAAAAGGACTACTATTACTTATAATATATATTTAGAATACCTCTAAGATATAAGCGACTATTTTATATATATATACTAGCACTAGTATTTGCACTAGTATTATACTATAAGGCTAATTATAGGACTAGATATATATATTAAAGCTTATAAAGAGTAATCTAATAGTATATATATTAAAGTTTAATAAATTATAATATAGATATTAATAAGTAAGTAGTACTATCTCTCCTAAAGGCGCTATTTAAGCGTTTATTCAAGGAGTAGAGGATTAGTATTATAACTAAGCTATATATTAATAATTAAAGTATTATAAAGGTATTATTAAGTTAGTTAAGATACTCGTAGTAGATCTATAGGATAAGGCTTATATAACTAGTAAAATAAAAGCTATACTTATAACCTAAGTAGATAAGATAACTAAGGGAGATAAGAAGATAGAGTCTAAGAAGGATTAGTAAAGCTATAGTTATTTTAATTACAAGTATACTAATATAATATAATAATATTATTTTAACTATAGTCCTAAGGATAAGGAATTATTAACTTTATCTAATAATAATAAGAAAATAGATACGCCTAAGAAGGAGTTTATAAAAGAGAGCTAGAAAGTAATAGACTAAGTTTATTATATTTTTATAGATTTAAATAACTTCTAGGTAGCTTAGAATAACCTTATAAGATATCTAGTATAAGTAGATAACCTTATAGAAACTAAATAAGAGGATATTATTCTAAGGATAGTTAAATATAATAATAGCATTTAGCTATAAGATATAAGCGTGAATATATATATAATTAATAACTTATCGTAGTTAAATAATAATAAGTATATACCTATAACGATATTATATATAATCTATATAGGAGGAGATAATATCTACCCTAAGTATATAGGTATAGTTACCCTATACTTTAATAATAGGGAATTAATATAGCTATAAGACGTCTTACATATACTAACCTTTCTAGTTAATATATTTAGTAGTAAATAACTATACCTCAGTAGAGCTTACCCTAATAGGAACTAATTAATAAGTACTAATAGGCAGGCGTTTATAACGCTTAATATGTAGTAGTAAGGCTTTAATCTTAATATTATTTATAAGTAAGATTTAAGTATATAGGTTATATATACTATATAGTAGAGGACTAAATCTAAGCTCTAGTACTAAAGGTTAGAATATCTAGGCTTTAGAGAGATAAAGAAGACTATTAAGATAATAAAGATATATATAACTACCTCTAAGTTAGTAGTCCTATAGTTATATAAAATATATAATCTCTTAAAGAGTTTATAATACTTATTATATATACCTAGGCGCTATATAGAGAGGGTAAGAGATATTCTTTCTATAGATATTAGAGAGGTAAAGCTAGTAAAGTATTATAAATACTTCCTATTAGTTATAGAAAATAAAATACCCTTTACAGCGATTATTTTTATAAATATAAAGGATAGGCTAGTATATTAATTATAGATATACCTCTAAGGATAGAAGAACGCCTTTAGTATTATAATAAAGGTTATTTATATAGATAATATAGGGGAGTCTATATTGACCTATCTTAAAGCTATATTAAGGGATAATAAAATAAAGGTAGAGTCTTTATTATTATATATATATATAAATAGAATAATATTGTAGAGTATATAATCTAAATTATATTAAATAAGGCGCGCGCTTTAAGTATTAATCTCGAGGTCTTAGTAAAGCTATAGCTATTTCTACTTATAGTAGTAGTTTATATTATTAAGTACTCCTTTATTATAGTAATACTAGGTAAGACGCTTATTTAAGCGCTTTAGACTAAATTATTAAGCCTAGGAAAAGACCATATTCCTAATATAAGTTAGTTAAGGGTTATTAGAAATATATATTTTATTTATATTGATCCTAAGGTGTAGGTAAAGAGCGAGAAGATTATTATATAAGCTAAGAAAGGTATTTTTATTACTTATTATAGAGACTAAGTATATAGGATATAAGTACTAGAGTGGGATAAGATTACTATCTGCTCTAATACTGTTTTTTATAAACTTATAATAGAGCTAGTAGAGCGCTAGTATATATTACTACTTAGTTAGAGCTTATAGTTATAGCGCTATACTTATAGTATTATAAAGTAGATATAGTAAGTATATTTAGAAATTAGAGAGATTAACTCTCTAGAGGAGAACTATATAATATTTATTTATATTATAGCTCTTATATAAGATCCCCTTAGAGGAGGTATATTAGAGTTGTTTTTACAGCCTAATCTAGACCTAATAACTATTACTAAAGTATAAAATGGACTTATAAATAATTATAAGTTATAAGTAGAGGTAGTATTTAATAAGATATATAAATAAGATATATACCTTAGTTAAGAAAGGAGTTTTATAGTTTATTAATAAGGAGGAAGTATTAAAAGGCCTCTACTTATTAGCTAAATAGATATAAAAGTATAAGAAGGCTTATAGTATACTTATAAAGTATAAAGTATAGATTATAATAAGAGGCTTCTTAGAAGTCTCTAGGCGTAACTTTACTTAGATATATACTTTAATATTATAAATAAGATTATAATAAATTCTATTAGTATATATATATATAGGAAGGGGTACTTGATATAGTAATAGGACTTCGTTAGTATATACTTAAATAGAGAGCTAGAGGAGG
The DNA here is from genome assembly GCA_036785755.1 of Colletotrichum ledebouriae. Classification (NCBI taxonomy): domain Eukaryota; kingdom Fungi; phylum Ascomycota; class Sordariomycetes; order Glomerellales; family Glomerellaceae; genus Colletotrichum; species Colletotrichum ledebouriae. Next base: position 30,706 of record JAVHLU010000423.1, read on the forward strand.
TAGTATATATAATACCTTTCTTATTAATTAAGGAGTTCTTTATAAACCTATAATATACTAAGTTAGTAGCTTTATATAGGTATAAAGTAGATTAGAAACAGGTTCTTAGACTTTATAGAGCTCTATATAGGTTATAATAGAGTAGGAGGTAGTAGTAGAAGAAGCTATAAGACATCCTTTAACAAGCAGGGTTTATATTACTATATTCAAATAACGCGACTTATTATAATAAGACTCTTAATATTATAATAGCTATATATATTAATAATGTCCTAGTATATAGACTAGAAGTAGCTCGTAGTGCTATTCATAAGCATATAAGTAATAAGATTGAGGTTAATAACCTTAGGGTGCGTAATAACTTCCTTAGTATATAACTTACCTTTAATAAGGAATATTAGAAGATTATTATTAGTTAAGAGATATCTTTAATAGATATAATAAGGGAGTTCGGAGCAAAGGTTAGGTTTATTAATATACCTATTAATATAATAGTACTTAACTTTATAATCCCTAGCGTCAGTATTACACTAGATCTAGAACTCTAAGTATAATACTAGAGAGTATTTAATAAAGTTAGCTTTAGAGCGCTTATAATATAGCTAGATCTCTCTTTTAATATAGGGCTATAGGTATAATTCTCCTATTACTTAAACAAGTTATATAAGAAAGACATAGAGCGCTTAATATAATATATAAGTATATACCCCTCCTTAGTAATAAGTTATTATAATAAGTATAGGGATAGAGATCTAAATACATAGGGTCTCTATAGCTATATTAATAGTAATTATGCTAGCTATAAGGATATAATATACTTAATTATAAATTAGGTATTCTTTATAGCTAATAGGCTAATCTTATAGAGATCCTAATAATAAGTAATAGTCTCTAAGTTATTTATAGAGGCTAAGTACTATATAATATTATTTATTACTTTAAAAGCGCTTTAAATATATAACTTCTTAAGTAAACTAAGTATAAATCTTAGAGGGCTTCTTTATATATAAGTAGATAATATAAAAGTAATTACTCTTATAAAGAGGGAGTTTATAAATAATTATATAAAGTATATATAAGTTTATAACTACTTCGTATAAGAGGTTACTTAGTATAGCGAGTTTAACCTTAAATATATATTATAAATAAATAATATAGCTAACTTATTTATAAAGCTACTTAGGAGGATAATCTTTAGATAACTTTATAAGAAGAGTAATATAAAGCTATTTAAGCTAGTATTATTATAGAGGAGTATATTAAAGCTAGTTAAGCTTTATAAAACTAAGCTCTTAGTAACGAGGAGTATTATAATTATAAGTAATATTGTATTATAATAAGTAGGTATATATATAGTATAATATTAAATAATATATAAGTTAGAGGCGTTATAAGTATATAAGGGCTTATTCATATATAAATATAGATAAATATATATAATAAGAGTATAGGTCGCACTTTAATTAGGTATAAGGATAGCTTCGCTCGTATAACTATAAATAACACGCTCGTTTGACCCTGGTTTCTAACCCCTAACTGTGCATGGGATCCTTGTTGTTACATGGCAGGTTCTAGAAAAGACTAACACAACATCAAATGCTGAGTCATACAGGTAGCCCGATGAACATGTGGGCCAGGTCCCGTCACCTCCCGTCACTTCTGCTGTCTGAACGGAGAAATATGCGAGGCGGGAATGAGAAGACCTCGGGCTCCGGGCAGTGCAGCCAGCCGCGCCGTTGCATTGTTCAGCCTGGCGGCCAACGAGTGGTAAAGCGCGTCCTCGAGTGCTGCCTTACTCCGATGTGCTCAGGTCTTGGAGTCGAACCTAACATCATGCGCCGTTTTCTTCTTCTTAATCCGAAAGATGTTTGCTTTACCCCCTGATCTCGCACACATTGCTCACCTTCGTGTACATGCGACAAGAGAATGATGAACGAAGCGTGTATAGCATGATGCCATCAAAACTATGCACCACCACACTTACACCTTTGTGGCTATGCGCCGACTCTATTTAGCTATGACGTCTTGACAGCCCTTCAAAGCCGAGAGTCGCCGTTTCTACCGGAGTGTCAAGTCCGAGGCGGAAACCGAGACCCTTGTCAGCACTCCTTTGTCCCTCACCATGCCGAGCCCCGTCCCAACTGGCCGGTATGGCTCCGTTGTTTCGGCACGGAGACCTTGACAGCGCCCAGACCGAAAAGCCCGAGTGGCAGTTTGGTTGTTCAACAGCTTACTGGGAGCAAAATGCAGGAAATTTCCATGGGGTGAAAGGGCCCTTGAACCCTGTCAACGTCCTCCCGCTTTACCTACCCTCTATCCTCAGGTCGCGTAGCTGCCACTGATTGACAATAGCTAGCGGATTGAAGGTATATAAACTTTGGTGGGTCCTGACATGTAGTTGTTTGTCTGTGGTGTCGGAGGTTAATTGCCTAGCCTATCCAGACTTTTAAAAACAAAACAACTCACAGTAGATATATTGCGATGTGCTTCAATATGATTTTTACTACCGTTATAATCGCTAGGTTTATCCTATCCAGGCTAATGAGAACTTTATATAGCAAACAACTATCGAATTATATAGTATAGGGTGCAAAAGTAATTAAAAATTAATATATAACTATATTAAAAACTCTATATATAGATATAAGCGGAATTTACGCCTAAAACTAGCTAATATAGATATCGCCCGATTGAGCTAGATTTCGCGCTACTTTTATATATATATTATACCCTACTATATATACCTAGGGGGTTAATTTAATACGCTCTTTTAGTTTTAATATAAAATAATATAACTAGCTAACTTCTCCAATTAAAATTAAATCGCTTAAATCTAGTATATTAAAGTTATTTAATACTCTATTTAATTATCTTAAACGCTCTTATATACTTATATATATAAGCCCCTAATATTTTTTATAGTAATCCCTCATACTATTTCTTTTTATCCTTAAGTTTATTAATTAGTAGGTAATCTAGGAGCTTAGTTCTAATCCCTTTAATAGTAATACTTATGAGAGTATAGTTTAGGGTATTTATAATATCTTAGGGATTATCCCCTTGCTATTATTCTCTATTATTATTCTTATAATATTATGAAGTTATTTAAGTAATAGCTAAATAGTTTAAATTATTACTAGCCCTACTTTTTATCCCCTATTCCCTTATACTATGAGCTTCTTTACTTAAGGTTTTATAATATTAAGGAGGTTTTAGGAGAGTTAGATTACTAAAGAGGAGAGGCATCTAAGGAGTTAGATATCTTCCCTTTTATAATTAATAGCTAAGTTAATCCCTTATTATAATACTATAAAAAGGATCTTAAGTATTAGTATATAAGTATTATAATACTTTCTATTTATCCCTACTTCTTATAAGATATCTTAAGTTCGGAATTACGCCGCAGCCCCTTCGTAAAAAGACTATAATAAATTCACTTGTTCGTCTTATATTATTAGGGTCTTATAATCTCTTATAAGCTTATTATTAAGGAGTTTTAATAAATTCTTAAAGAAGAATAACGATAATAGCTATAGCTTATAGTTAGGTTAGTCTTATATAACTTCGATCCCTAGAAACTACTAAATATTCTTACCTCCTTTAAGGTAATATTATAATTAAAGTTTATAAATTAGTAGTTTAGCTCTTAACTCTTTAGATATAATATATATAAATATATAGTTATTAACATAGAAGAAGAATAGGATCTTACTATTATACTAGTAATAGTTTTCTTCAGTTACGTAATTGTTAAATGTAATTAATAGCTCAAAAGGGAAATAATAAGTATAAATAAGTTAATATTAAAGTATCTACCTTCTAAGTAAAAGGGAGTATTCTAGAGAGGGAGAGGCGAGTTGTTTATACTTAAGGCTTAGTTTCTAGAGCTTTCTATAGCTATATAAGCTACTTACTAAGCTGCCCTACTTTTTTCCTTATTTAGGTTATTTATTAAGTAGTTTAGCAACTTAAAACCCTTTTAGGTTTAACCTTAACTTAGGTAGTAAAAGCTAGTAGTTTCTATAGCTTTCTAGAGGCTTCTTCTAATAGTATACATGGTATTAATAATACTGTAATATACTGTATTACGTAATCAGCCTCTATTATATAGCCTCTATGTTATTGTATATTTTTATTATAGGGTTTTATAGTATATCTCTTATATCCCCCCTTAAGGTATATATATTATATATAGCTTATTGCTTAAGAGACTGTTATACTAGAAAACCTTATAGGAAAAAACCAGTACTTATTTTATATATATATATACTGGAAAACCGTATAGGAAAAGCTAGTATTATTATTATTATTTTTATTATTATCTTTATTTTTATTTTTATTTTGAGAATATTTTATACTAGAAAAAACCTTATAGGAAAAATTCTAGTATTTATATTAGGGAAAACCAGATATATATATTATATTATTTTAGTAGTTTATTGACTCTTTGAATATTAGAGTCTTTTGTATTTTTATTATACCTATTAATAGGTTTATTATAATCTGGTAAAAAACCCTTTTCTGATATATTATAAGTATCTTTTATTGAGTGAAAAAGTATTTTTGCTAGCGGTTTAGTTAATATATCCGCTATATTATGTTTAGTATTAATATAATATAAGAATACTTTTTTAGCTATAACGTTATCTCTTGTAAAGTGATATCTTATGTTAATATGCTTAACCTTTTTAGGATATTCTGGGGGTTGAGCTAGCTTTTGAGCTGCTTTATTATCTATTAATATTTTAGGCTTATCTAAAGCCTTATAACCCAGAATCTTATATATATAGTTATAGTTATTATATAAATATATAGCTTCTTTTATAGACTCTGCTAGAGCTATATATTTAGCTTTATAGGTGCTTAAAGCAACTGTTTTTTGTTTAATGCTATTCCAGCTTATTATATTATATAGTCCAAAAGTAAAGATATAGCTAGTTATGGACTTTCTATTATCTAGATCTCTAGCCTAATTAGAGTCTGAAAATCCGATAATATTATTGAGTTCGGAATTACGCCGCAGCCCCTTTGCAAAAAGACTATAATAAATTCACCTAGTTTGCAGGTATAATTTAGGAAATACTATATAGGTATTTTAACCTATACCCTCTACTAGTTAAGGAAAATAATATAAGAACCCTATATATTCCTACTACTTATAAGCAAACCCTCGTATAAAGTTAGACGCGCGCTACACTAGGGCTAATTATATTAGAGCTAAATAGGCTACTAAGGCTCTCATAGCTTAGAAACGCCCTCGCTAAACCTTCTAGTAAGGTGCTATAAAAGCTACTATATGAGATAACTTCTTAACCTAAAAGGTCGACCTTTTAGTAAGGTACTAAAGGTATTATAAATACTACTATATAAGAGGTAACTCCTTAACTAAAGAGGTCTTTCCTAAGAGGTTCTTATAGCTAGAAGTATAAGAAGCTCTACTATTATAAGCAGGGCCTTATACCTCTCCCTCTTTCTTATCCCTTAACTATATTAGTACTAAACCTTATATATAAAAACGCTAAGCCTGCGCGAGGCACGCCCTTTAATACTAATAACGCGCGAGAGCTTAGTAGAGAGTTTAATATTAATATAATTAATAAAACCCGCTCCTTTTTTAACTACTCTATTATATATAGAGAGTATATTATTAATATAGCCCTTAAGAGGGCTTTTATTAATACCCCTAGAGGGGATACTTGCTATTATATTATAGCTAAGTAAGTAGACTTAGTAATAGAAGCTAGGTAGGTTATTATATACCCTATAGAGTAGCCCTTCTTTAAGTAGGTTTTCTATATTATTAAGGTAGAGGTAGCCTAGGCCCCTTAGGGGAACGTTAGTAAGTATAGCTTATACTAACTATAATATAGAGAGAGCGTTGCTAACGATAGTATAGCTAGCGGATAAAGCGGTAATAGAGGTAGTATTAGCAGCGCGGGTAGTATGCGAGAGGAAAAGTCGATAGTTTCGTAGTTTAAATAATTAAAAACCACGTTATTATTGATATAAAGTTAAAGATCGTAAGGCTATCTAGTATAACAGGTATATATAAGTACGGCTATAGTTAGGAAAGTTATAATCACGTGACTAAAGGCTATATATTGTTAGGAGGCGCGGAGTTAGAAGGTCTGTTGCACTTGAGCAGGTAAAATCACTATGCAGTAGCCAGAGGCCTCCGATAATAATATTATTATTATATAGCCAGTTATCGTTGTAGTTATAATATAATCCTAAAGTAGGATATTTATTTAAATAGCCCTATATTTTATCTAGGGCTATAAAGTGCTCTTTAGAAGGATTACTTATATATCGAGCACAAGTAATAACAGCTAGAGCTATATTAAGCCTAGCCTTTAAGGCTAAATAAAGTAGAGCTCCTATTTGCTATTAATATATAGTTATATCTTCTAGCTTAGCTATATCTTTGTTTTTATATAGCTTTATATTATTATCTATAGGTATTTCAGCTGGATATATATGCTCTTATTATATTTGTTAAGTATTCTTTTAGTATATTGGCTTGGATGTATATATAAAGCCTTATTTTGACGGTCTATAGTTATTTCATAGCCTAGGAATTTACTAGGCACCCCCATAGGCTTTATTTTTATACTCTTTAATAAAGAGTTATATATATATTCAGTTATAGTATTATTTGGTGTGGCCATAAGCATATCGTCTATATGGCATGCTATTAAAGCCTATTTATTATTATTATTTAATATAAATAAGGCTTTATCATAAGGTAAAACCTTAAAGCCTATATTTATTAAGATAGACCGTAGGTGTTTATACCATAGTCGTGGGCTTTGCTTTAAGCTATATAACTCCTTTTTAAGCTTTAATATATAGTTATTATTATAGGGTTTTATAGGGGAATTTATATCAAATTCTAGCTTATTAGTATTTTTGTTATAAATAAAACCGGTAGGCAGTTGTATATATATCTCCTTATTAACCTCTATATATATAAAGGCATTAGAGACGTCATACTGCTATATATCCTAGTTATTATACATACTATAATATAATAGAAATCTATAGCTTTTAGGCCTATAGGTAGTACTAAAGGTTTCGAGGTAATTAATACCTATATATTAATTTAAACCTTGTACTACCTATCTAGCCTTATAGCGTAGAATTTCCCCTTTTATATTTATTTTTAAAGTATATACCTATCTACCACCTAATATATTTATATTGTTATTATTATTATTATTCTTTATTGGTTTAGGAATTATTTCCTACGTATTGATATTTTCTAGCTCTTTTATTTCAGTAAGCATTCCTTTAACCCACTTATCTTTATTTATATTATTTATAGCTTGCTTATAGGTAGTAGGCTCTACTAAACTAGTAGTAGAGAGTATATAAGAAGCCTTATTATTATTATTTTTATTAATAGCGGATAATATATTAAGCCTTGGGCAATCTTCTATTAATAGAAGTAGCGCGCTATTATCAACTAAAGTATAGGCTTTTTTATTAATATGAGATTAGGGGATTTGTATCTCAATATCAGAGCTAGTAGTATTATTATTATTGTTATTATTATTATTATTAGTATTTTTACTATTATTTAATATATCCTCTTGTGGGTTAATATCAAACTGAATAGAGCTATTTTCAGTTTGATTATTTCCGCTATTATTATTATTATTATTATTATTATTATTATTATTATTATTGGTTATTTCTGGACGATTTATGGTTATTGGTTGCTCTTTACTATTAGAGGATATAAAGGTATTCTCGAGGATTTCTATATCTCTAGACTATATAGCCCTTTTAGATATTATATCCCATTCTCTATAGGCATTTTTACTATAATTTATTATAGCTCCCTTTTTTACCCTTATATCTAGTTTCTTTAGATTAGGGTCTTTATTTTTATAATAGTATATACTACCCTATATTCTTATATTAGATATATTAGGCTTATAGCCGTTTCTTAACTTATAAGGCGTTTTATAGCCTATAGAGGTATAGGGGGTTCTATTATATAAATATAAGGTAGCTAAAAAGGCTTCACCCTATAAGTATAGTAGTAAGCCTGAATTATATAATATAGTTCGTACTTTATTTATTATAGTACGAATTATCCATTTAACTATGCTATTAGGCTTATAGGTATAAGGAGGCTTTATATTTTGAATAATACCCTGATAGATATATTTAGCTTTTATACGTTTGTTGTGGCCTCTGGCCACTGCATAGTGATTTTACCTGCTCAAGTGCAACAGACCTTCTAACTCCGCGCCTCCTGATAATATATAGCCTTCGGTCACGTGATCCTCTCCTAACTATAGCTATACTTATATATGCCCATAGCCTCACGATCTTTAACTTCATATTAATAATAACGTGGTTTTTAATTATTTAATAGACTATAAAACTATTAACTTTTCCTCTCGCGCACTACCCGCGCTGCTAATACCGCCTCTATTACTGCTTCGTCCGCTAGAAGTTATTACTATCTTTATAACGCTCTCTCTATATTATAGTCAGCGTAAGCTATACTTACTAACGTTCGCCTAGGCTACTTAGGCTACCTCTGCCTTAGTAATACGGAGGACCTGCTTAAAGAAGGGCTACTCTATAGGGTATATAATAACCCGCTAAACTTCTACTACTAAGTTTACTTACTTAGCTCTAATACTATTATACCTTATAGAATCCCCTATAGGGGTATTAAGGTAAGCCCTCTTAAGGGCTATACTAATAATACGCTCTCTATATATAGCAGAGTAGTTAATAAAGGAGCGGGTTTTATTAATTATATCGAGGCTAAACTCTCTAGCGATCCCCTCTACGTTATTTATATTAAAGGGCGTGCCTCGCTTAGGCTTAGCATATTTATATATAAGGTCTAGTACTAATATAGTTAAGGGATAAGGATAAGGATAAGGGAGAGGTATAAAGCCCTGCTCGTAGTAGCAAAGCTTCTTATACTTCTAGCTATAAGAACCTCTTAGGAAAGACCTCTCTAGTTAAGGAGTTACCTCTCGTATAGTAGCGTTTACCTTTAGCACCTTACTAGAAGGTTAACCTTTTAGGTTAAGGAGTTATCTTATATAGTAGCTTTTACCTTACTAGAAGGTTTAGCGAGGGCGTTACCACGAGAGCCTTAGTAGCCCGTTTAGCTCCGATATAATTAGCCCTAGTACGGCGCGCGTCTAACTTTATACGAGGGTTTACTTATAAGTAGTAGGAATATATAGGGTTCTTATATTATTTTCCTTAACTAGTAGAGGGTATAAGTTAAAATACCTATATAGTATTTCCTAAATTATGCCTGCGAACTAGGTGAATTTGTTATAGTCTTTTTGCGAAGGGGCTGCGGCGTAATTCCGAGCTTAATACGTTTGTTATTAAACTCTAAGCTACTATTAGTATTAAATTCCTTAACCCGTTTATTATTATTATCATTATTTAATATATTTATAAATTCCTCAAAGGCAGCAGATACCTCTTCGGAATCCTTTAGTTTTAATAAACATCCCCATGCGAACCTAGTATATTTATCTATAAGTATTAAAAACCACTTATAGTTATTATAAGTAGGTGGTTTTATAGGTCCGCATAGGTCTCTAGCTACCTTATCTAAGTAGCTATATTTTTTATTTATATAGTTATTATATTTTACCTTATTAGTTAGCTTGACCTTAAAGTAAGCTTCACAAAGTATTCTTTTACTAAGATATAGTATATTAGTATTAGTTATAGCAGCTTTAGCTAGCTGTTGTATAGTTTTATAGTTAGCATAGCCTAGTCTTTCATGCCATAGTATATTATTATAGTAAGGCTTATAGAGTATAGCCTTATTATATAGGTTATCTTTAGTTATATTTATAGTATTAGTTATATTATTATTATTTATATTAGCAGAGGGTATATTAAAGAAGTATAGATTATTCTTCTTTTACCCTATAGCTAGTATTTTATCTTGTTTTATATTATATAAAATAGGTCGCTTCTAAAAGACAGAAGCTATACCTAGGTTATTAAGCTTACTTTAGCTAAGTAAATTAATACCTAGCTCTATTATATAATATATATTATTTAATATTATAGAATATTGATTATTAAAGGATAGCTTTATAGATCCTTCTTTAGTAGCAGTTAAATAGCTTGCTTCTCCCCATTTAACGCTTTTATCTATATTTTTAATATTATATAGACATTTTATATTACTAATAGTGTAAATAATAGTAGCTATATCTAAGCAGAAAGAGATTTATTTAAAGAACTAGTTATATTCTAATTATAATAGTTCTTTAGGTTATTAAATTCCTGCTTTATTAAGCTACCTCGTGATAGGTTAGTATTATTATTATTATAAGGGTTATTATTATAGGTTATATATACGTCTTCAAATTCATAGCTATCCTTATGGAAGTTATTTATAGCTAGAAGAGTATTTCCTCCTTCGTAGTTTATATCTATAAGGTTAAAATCTTCTATAATAGAGGGGGTTATAGCTATTTCTTTTTAGCTATATTTATAGTGTTTTCTGACTAGTTCTTAACAGGTATGTTAACTGTTTTAGCTAAATTACTGCTCTATTGGGCCGTCTTTTTAGCTTTCTTATTATTTATAGGCTTCTACTAGTCAGGAGCCTTTTTAGGGTATAAAAAGGCATAATTCCCTTTAGTATAGCCTCTCTTTCTATAGTTTTTATAGAATAAACCCCTAGTTCTTCTCTAGGGCTTTTTATTAACCTATTTAGGCCCTTTCTTAGTATAATCTATAGTATTCTTGCCTCCTTTTCTCTTATATTCGTCTAGTAAATTAGCGAATAAAGAGTTAAGAGTATAGGCCTCTAGGTTAGCTCTAAGGCTTTAGGTTATATTAGTTATAAAACCCTTATAGCCTTTATTTAAGCAATTTAAAATCTAGGCTATAATAACTTATTTAAGTAAAGCTAGCTTATAATAAGCTAGATTATTAGTTAATTCCTTAACTTTAGTAAGGTCTTCTTCTATACTACTAAAGTCTTCTAAAGTAGTATTAAGAAATTTCCTATAAGTTAGGAATTTGTTTATAAAACCCTTAGGCTTATATAAATTAGCGAGCTTTTTCTAGGCTTTAGGCGCTATTATAGCGTCTTTTATAACCCGTAGGGACCTATCGGTATATAATAGCTATATATAAGCTAGTGCTTTATTATTTGGGTCCTTATTAGTCTCGCGTATAGGTGCCTCTAAGTTAATATTTATATTTCTTTACTAGCTAAAAGAGCCTTAACCTTTAAAGCCTAAGTAGTATAGTTAGAGGCTCCTTCGAGCTTAGGGATAGTGAATTTAGCGTTTATTATAGACGTAGTTATTACTATTAATAGTGTGAATAGTTAGGAGGTTATATAGTATAGCGGTATAGGTATTAGCCTTATATAGAAGGGCTTAAGGTTCGAATCTTAGTTTCGTCGTTTTAGGCTTTTCAGTATTATCTAGCGTTTTTTAGCTTATATAAGCTATGCTTATAACCTCTTAGGTTACGTAATCGTTAATAACGTAATTAATAGCTCGAAAGGGAAATAATAAGTAAAAATAAGTTAATATTAAAGTATCTACTTTCTTAGAAAAGGGAGTATTCTAGAGAGGGAGAGGCTAGTTATTTATACTTAAGGCTTGGTTTCTAGAGCCTTCTATAGTTATATAAGCTACTTACTAAGCTACCCTACTTATTTCCTTATTTAAGTTATTTTTTAAGTAATTAGGTAACCTAAATCCCTTTTAGGTTTAACCTTATCTTAGGTAGTAAATACTAGCAGTTTCTATAGCTTTCTAGAGGCTTCGTAATACAGTATACACAGTGTTAATAATACTATAATACACTTTATTACGTAATCAACCTCTATTATATAGCCTCTATATTATTATATATTTTTATTATAGGGTTTTATAGTATATCTCTTATATAATATAATATATACTAACTTATAATTCTACGGTAATAATTATTATAATTTCTACTAAAATTATAGAAGTAATAATAGTAGGAGACTTTACTAAAACTAGCTATATTAACAAAGACCCCTCTACGCTATAAATCCTACCCTAATCGCTATAATAACCCGAGAAGGTATTAGATTTACTATAGGCCTAAGTACTAGTCCTAGAGGTATAGTAATAATGAGTAGACCTAGGAGTTTAATAAGTTCAAGTTTAAATATTCTTAGAATATTACTAAAAAAGAGTTTAATACCTTCCTTATTAACTTTAAAAGTAAAAATAAGGATTAAGAAGCCCTAGCGAATAATATTAATACTAATAGTAAGGTTAAATAGTACTTTTAGGATTACTAGTAAGATTAATCCTAGCTCTCCTCCCCTTATAAGCTTATTATATTTATTACTAATATTATATTTTATAATCAATAGTAAGAAGTTAGTTCATTCGCTACTAAATTAAGCTACGTTTTATATAGTTATAGGTATTAACCTAGTTATTAACCCTAAGCTTACTGTCCTACTTACCTAGCTTATCTTACCTAGAGCCTCTACTCTAACCTAATTATTTATACTTAATAATAAGTACTCTAAGGAAGTCTTCTAAGGTATTATACCAAATTTAGGTATTACTAGAGTCTCTACTACTAGCTAATAGTAGGTTATTAACTTATAATAGATTTACTTACTAATGATAATATTATAAATAGCGAATAGGCGAAGGCTAATATACTTTAATTACGCTATATTAAGTGGATTCTGCATTAAGGCAGAGAAAAGTCTATTTATAGGCTAGCGTAGCCCTAGAAAGCTAAACGCTCGCCTAGAGATTATATAACTTAGTAGTTATATAACTTGTAATTTAGGTAGGTCTAAGCTAGCGCTATAATATTACCCCCCCCCCCTTCCCCTTTTACTAGTATTGCTATTTATAGTAATTAAGTACTATATATATAGGAATCCCCCTCCTAGTAGTTTCGCTACGGCGATATTATTATCTATAGTAGCGGGGCCCTCGCCTTAAGTAGTAGCTAGGAGCTAAGCTAAAAGGTATTTTAGTAGCTCTATAGTAGCTAGGCTAATAATATAGAAATCCTATAGCGCTACTAGGGTATATTTAAAACTCTTAGTATTATACTAAGTAGGGTTATAGTTATAGCTCTTCTCGTTAGTATAATATTATAACTATTTATAATATAGCTAGCTAGTAGTTATTTATATAACTTTATACTCTAGCTTATTATTAAACTTAATAGCAGGTAGTAGCGCTTTAAATTAGCCTAGTAAAGGGTCCGTAGTAGCCTTTTAGAGCTTCCTAGGGTAGAATACTAGGTAATAGTTATATTTCTTTAGTAGGTTAAGTACTTATTTACCCCTAGGACTGGTAGCCTTAATTAGCTATAGCCTATCCTATAGTATAGATAGCTAAGAAGAATCTTCCTAGCGCTATCCTTTTATTAATATATATATAATGTCTCTTATAGCTAGGTTATTAGGTTAGTAGTAGTAGTTTATAGCGCGGGTATAGCGTTATAAGGCTATAGCTATATTCCCTTTAGCGATATCCTAGATATTATAGAGGTTTTGCGCTAACTACTAGGCGTTACCCTAGTTAACTTTCTCCTTTATTATTAAGAACCTCTATATATACTAATCCTAGTTAAAACTTATCTATAGTAAATACCTTACTTTAATCTTAAATAATATAAGCCTTATAGTTTTGTTAGTAGTACTACTTAGACGAAGTCTATAGTAGGGAGTATTTCGCGCTAGGTATTTTAAAGCTAGTTTATCTAAGGGTAAAAGTATTAAGTTAGGTATTAATCAAGGATCTTAGTCTATTTACTAGTTTCTATATAGCTAGCTATACTTAGCTATATAGTTATATTATATATTTTATAACACTTACCCTAGAAGTTAGAAGTAAACTAAGGGCCTCTATTAGATATAATTATAATAATAATACCTATATACTAGAAGGTATAAGTATAATATAACTAAGCGAGATCCTATACTATTATAGTCTTATAATAGGGAAGGGAGACTATCTTTTTTAATACGTAGTATATTATTATTAATATATTATTATACTTATAGTAGTTAGGTAGGTATATTATAAAGTCTATTATAATATATTCCTAGTGGCAGTCGAGTATTAGTGCGGGTTTTTAGTTATTTAGGGGCTTATTCCTTAGCTTCTAAGCTTAGTAATAAGTATAATAGTTATAAATATACTACTTAATATTAGTAGTTAGCTAGGGCTAAAAGTAGCGCTCCTTTAGAATCTTAATAGTCTTATTCTAACCTAGGTATATTATAAGCTTTTAGGTATAAGTCTTATAGATTAACTTTATATATAGGTCCTCCTCCTTAGGTATTATAAGCTTCTTATTTATTACTAAGAGCTTATTTTATATTCTCTAGCGCTTCTTTTTAGTAATAGTGAGTATTTTTAGCGCTTTAAGTAATAGTATATTAGGCTTATAGTTAAGCTAGAGGATCTATTTAACTAGGAGGTATCCCTTTAGCTTATCTTCTAGTTTAGGTATATTCATAGCTACTATAGGGTAGCTTAGAGCGCTCTCTAGTATTATATGATAGCTACAAACTGATAAGGATTAATATACCAAAGAGATAATATTTAATCCTAAGCCTTCTCTTATATATAATTATTATACTAATAGAGCTTTTAGGCTTTAGCTACTAATAGTTTAGCTTCTATCTCTGATCTAAGACCTCTAAAGGTACTACTAATATTATAAATAAAGTTTTAGATTCTCTACTATTAATAGTAATTATTATCCTTTTTATTATAACCTTAATACTAATAATTAATACTTTATAATTTTTTATTATACTATTAGTATAACGTATTTGATACCTCTAGAGATAAATAAGTAAGTAGGAGTAGTACTTAAGTATAGTCTAACTTATAGATAGCTTATTAGGTTTAGAGGTCCTTATGCTTTTATAAGAGGGTATTAGGTAGTATAGTTTTATATCCTAAGTAGTACTAGATCTAGAAGTTAGAAATAGCTAAGATGCCTAACTAGTAGGCTTAGTAGATATTTAGAAGCTATTTAGTAATAAAGTAGAGTAGTAATTAGTAGTTTATAATAACCTCGAGACGCTAAGTAACTATAGAGAGTTTAGCTCTCTACTTTTCTAATATTAGAATAATTACTATTATCTTATAGTTATGCATAGGGTAGTTTATCTTTATTAGTAATATAGTCTTTAAGAAAAAGACAACTAGGTATTATAAACTATTATTAGTTTATTATTAGAGGAGGGTAGTAGTATAGATAGATTTAGAGATATCTATTTTAACTCGGGTTAGTAATTTAGGCTCCTAGTAGTATAGACTAGGGGCTAATAGTAGAGCCTCCTTTAGCGTTATAAATATTATTATATATTTATTATTAAAGTTAAATTAGGTATTCTTAGCTATAAGCTTAGTAAGTAGCTAAGCGACTTTAGAGGAACTTATAATAACTTAATAATAGAAGTTATAGAATCCTAGGAAGAACTAGATACTATATATTATAGTTAGTAGCTACTAGTCTTCTACTATTTTACTATAGAGACCTTTTAGATGCTTCTATTATATAATCGCTTACGCAATATATTACGTATATATTTAGCCTATTTAGGTTTAGGTATATATTAAAGTTATAGCTTAAACCCTTTTAGGTCTAGCTAGAAAGCATGTTAATAATAAGGCTTTCTAGGACTTTCTAGACCTTTCTATCCATGGTATATATAGTATTATTAGTACTATAATATACTGTGCTGTATTATATAGTTTATTACTAAGTATTACTATTTATTATATATTTTATACGTCTTCTTTATATAGGGCTTTATGAGATATTTATATAATATCTTATTGAAAAAATCTAGGTATTCTATAAGTATAATACTATTAGTATATCGCTAGGCTAATATAAAGCCTAAAGGGTAGAGCTTTATACTTATAAAAGCTATAGTAGGTATAGAATCTTATTAAGCTCTCTAATTTAGAGTAGATATAAATTTAGTAAAATACCTAGTAGATCTTAATCTTTATAAATACCTTAGCGTAGCTAATTTAGCTTAGTATCTTATTAATTAGGGGTAGTAGATATTACTCCTTCTTACTAAACCTATTTAGCTCTTAGAAGTTAATATAAAACCTTAAGTAGCTGTTAGCCTTTTAAATAAATAATATTAAGAACATAGATAAGGTATTACTTAGCGCTATAAAGCCCTTTTTTAAGTTCTTAAGGAGGTATTATTAAATAGCCTCAAGTTCTAATAATAATTACTTATATAGCGAGTATAAAGTTAATTACTTCTTTATACTTAGCTCTAGTTTAATTTAATAATTATAAGGGTAGTAAGGAGGTAATATATTACTAGTAATTTTATCAAAGTAATCTTTCTAATCCTAGAGGTATAATAAGAGCTTCTTATTAATTAGGTATTAGGTTTTAGCTTTATTAACCTCTAGTAGGCTCCCGCGTTTCTCCCTTTCTTCTTCTTACTTATTAGTAATTCTTAAGTTAAGCTTATATAGTGATATAGAGCCTAATTTAATATTGGTATACGTTAGGTTCCTCTTAAACCCTATAGCGCTAATAAGCGCTATATCGAGGTCTTTTTTTATTTATTAAGCCTCGGGGCTAAGGGGTCTAGGCTTTTAATATAGCGTTAGCTAGGTCTAAATAGCTATTAGCACGCTCTTTAATATTATATTTATCTTCTATAAGATATTATTATATCCTAAGACCTTAGGCGTATAGCTTCGCTATAGGGTCTTTATAGGGGCCTTTATTTTATTTCTTATAGCCTTTTAAGCGTTACATAGCTATTTCTTAGCTTTAAATATAGCTTAATAGCGCTTTATGTTATATTAATACTTAATATTAATTTTAATAAGTTGAAAGAGGTTCTTAGCGTCTTATATAATTATTTAAGAGAGGGCTTAGGCTATAGGGGTATTACTAGGCTAGTATGAGCGCTAATAATATATATTTATACTAATATTATAGTAATTAAACTATTAGTAGCTAAGAATAAGGTTATGCCTCCTTATATTAAGTTAGAGGAGGGGTATTAATATTAATTATTAGCGGTTTACTTATATATACGTTATCTATACCTTAGTTATAGTAATTAATAGCTACTAATAGCTAGAATAGGTCGTCTTAACTTGTTATATTTAGTATAGCGAAAATCCCTTAATAAGGGGGTCATATAGGTATTTATAAAAGCGTAGCTATTTCCTCTAGTATTAAGAAGAGGTCTAAAGTGAATAATATATTTATTATACGCTAGAACTGGTTCTTTCTCTAGCGGTTTGTTATTAATTAGTTAGTATAAGTTAATAGATATTACTACTAATTACTAATCTTGTTACCATAGTACAGGTTGTATCCTATATACTACTATTAGTTACTGCCTAGCTATGTATATAGACCGGTCCCGCGCGCTTACGCGCGGAGGCCCCTAGTTAGATATTAGTCTATTATAACCTAATATATTACTATATATTCCTATAATATCTAGTAAAATAACTACTTCGATCTAACTAACGTAGTAAGCTATATAATAGCGAATAATTATAATAAGTAAATAAGCTACTTCTTTCTTTTTTAGAGACTAATATTAACGCTAATACGCCGTTACTAGCGCTTAACTATACTACTACTAATATACGCGTACTAGTAGAGTTTTATATAGCTTTAAGAGATTCTATAAGGGATTACTAACGCTAATACTAACGCTAACGCTCCTAATACCTATATACCCGTTAGGACCCTTTATAGTAGCTATGAATTAAGACCCTTTTAGTAGGCTAGTCTTAACTACTACCGCCTTGCTATTAATATAGCGCTACTAACTTTCGTAGTAAGAATGTATTATTCCGCTATATATTTGCAAATAACTATAGTTAATAATATCGCTATAGGCTCTACTACGCTAACTTCCCTTTCTATAACGCCTTACTTTAGCATATTCGCAAACCTTTGCTATGCGCGCGAGAGGGCTCTTAACCCTACTCCTCCGTACGAGTTAGTACCCCTATAGATAACTCTAGTACCCTTCTAAAAGGTTCTAAATCTCCTCACGATACTAACGCTAATATTATCGCCGAGGTAGCTAAAGTAACTAAGAAGTCCCTACTATTATTCCTATAGAGTCTCTACTATCCTATTACCCTTACTAGCTAAGCCGCCTCCCTTCTCGCTACTCGCCTTTACCTACCTAGTGTTAAATCGACCCCCTGGGCGCGCGTAGTAGAGCACAATATGCGCGCAAAAGCAGCGCGAAATCTAGCTAAATTAGGTAATATCTACTTTAGCTAGTTTTAGGTATAAATTACCCCCGGATCTATATATAGAGTTTTTAAGATAATTATATATTAAATTCTAATTACTTTAATACCTTATATTATATCGTTTAATAATTAATAGTTTGATTTTTAAATATAATACTAATTAAAACTATCTAAATAAATCTATAGTATTAGATTTACTTATATATTGTTAATATATAAACCTATAATAAGCCTATTTTTTATAATACCTCTAGAGCCTCTAGAGCCTCTAGCGTCTTATTAGGATTATATAATCTAGGTAATTAGCCCCTCTAATAGATTTACACCTAATATAAGCTTATATTGAAAAGGATTATAAGAGTATATTAACTTAGATAATATTGAGAAAGAGGATCTAAAGGCTATCTTAAAACCCCCTCTAATAAAGCTAAAATTCTAAGATTACTTCTAGAAAGCTAACTTCTTAGTAATAAATACTTATTTTAATAAATTAAGAGTATTATTAACTCTTATATGAATAATTACTTGGGGGGATTTAAAATAAATCTCCCCTATTAGGTCTAAGCTAGCTAGAGTATTTAATAATATAAGAAAGCGAGATTAATATACTTATATTATATATATAATAATATATAAAGAGGAGTTAAAGGAGATTAAGGAGTTTTATAAAGTTATAATTTAATGTAAAGACTTTATTTAAGAGATAGTCTATTCTAAGTATTATTAAACCTGTTTCATTCTAAAGAACTTAAATATTAAATATATTATTTAATTATTAATAAGAATAGGGATTAATAAGATCTATTAGGTTAAAGCTATTAGAGATGTATATATTAAAATCCTTTAGATTCCCTATAAAGGGAAGACTATAATATAAAAAGTAACCTCTAAATAGATTATAAAGGATAAGGTAGCTATATTAAAGCTAAGGGCTATTGAAATAATAGAGGGTAATAATAAGTTAGAATAATTCAAAAGGTTTATCTATAATACTTATTCAATACCCCTTATATTATAAGTGATAATATATAAGTTAACTTATAGAAAGGATACTAATAATAAAACTTTAAGGTTATCTAATCTTATGAAGAGTATATATAGAGAGATCTCTTATATAGTTAATCTAGTAAGCTCTAAGTTATATATTATAAAAGAAGGTGCCTTTAAGCTAATTATAACTAATATCTAGATTTATATATTAAAACCTCATTAAGTATAAAGTAATTCAAGAAAGAGATAGACTAATAAAGAGGAGACTACTATATAAGGAGATTACTATCCTATTTACTTATATTAAATACTAGATATTATAGTTAATATCCTATTAGAAGAGCTAATAGCTAGCGCTCCCTAGTATAGAGAATAGAATATATAGTATTACTAATTAAATTTCTTCTACTTATAGCATAACCTTAGTAATAGAAGTGTTCTCCTTAGAGCTAGCCATGGCTAGCGCGCCCTAGTAACCTTACTCGGTTCAAACCCCTCTATAATACCTATGATAAAGGCTTCATCCTCGCGGGATCTAAGCTAATACTTATTAAGAGATATAGAACTAGAGTTATAAATATAGTTAGACTAGGTAGGTATTAATCTACCCTCTACCTTAATAACGCTATATATTATAATATAATAGTAAGTAATCTTATATCCTATAGATACCTAAAAAAGAAGGGGGTATATTAAGATAATAGACTAGATTAGTAATACCTCTAACGATATAATAGGACCAGTATAGCGAAGGTCCTAGATATCTATAATTAATATATCCTTAAGTATATACTAAAGAAGACCTAAGTAGTGTTTTATAATTAATATTATACTAGCTCCTTTACAATATATATATTATATTATATTAAGAGAAGCCTTAAAAGGGAGCTATAGTAAGTGGTACTTATAACCTAGCTATATTAGAGAGACTACTATATACTAATTAGAAGTAGTAATATATAAAGCGAGGGTAAAGGGCGGGATACTTATTATAATAATGGATTATAACGCCTATAAGCTAGGAAAGATAATATACTAAGTCTATTAAACGCCTAGAGAGGGTATTGCTACTTTAACGCTAGGGAGATAAATAGCCCTAGACTTCTACTCGTTTAAATAAAAGTATAGAGGCTTTATAACCTTATTACTATTTATAAATAGACTATTAGGTTATACGTAGGATTACTACCTTATTAAGTAATTAATAAGAACCTTAATAAGAGTATTTACCTAGTTTATTAACTCTCTTAAGAGGGAACTTAGTATAATAATTAAGGCGTTTAAGTATTATAATAGGATCTTAAAATACTTAGAGCTTAAAGAGCTTATTTAACTACTTAGTATTTAAATTAAGCTATTTACGCTAAATACCTAGGCTTAAAATAATAAAGGAGAGAGGATTATTATAATTATAAAAGCAAAGGCTAGATATCTTTATATATTATTAGACCTACTACTATACGTATAGCTAGAAATCTATATAATAGAAATATATACTTATAATTATACCTTATTATAGTTAATGGGCTAGAAGACGCTATATAAGCTCCTATATAGACCTATAAAGAGTAATATTATTATATTAGATATTTCCTATCTTTACTAGTATAGCTATAAGGTCTTTATAACAACTAGTTAAGCCTAGCTATATAAAACCTAACTCTAGCGTTTGACCCTAAGGGTTTAAATTAGATACCTTATAAGCTATACCTCCTCTGACGTATATTAAATATAATACCTAGCTAAGGGAGAAGTTATTATTATGTAAGACGTTTAATTTAATAAATCCTAAAGATTTAGTAGTAATATTAATAAGTAGAAGGACGACTTATAGGAGATAAACTAGGACGATATTAGGGATTACTATAATAATATTACTAAGTCTATAAAGCCCTAATAAGCGCTACACCTAGATAATACTAAGAGGAATAAGGAATCTAAATAGTTACTATTAACTAAATAAATAGATATAGATAAGGTTAATATACCTACTAAGCCCTAGCTAAGTTAAGATAAGTTTAAATACTTCTAAGCTAAGTTCTAGCTTATTACTCTACCTTAATCTCCCTCTTTATTAGTCTTCCTAGTAATAGAGGATCTCGAGGTAAAGGGGTATAGAGCTAGTACTAATACTACTAATATTACTAAATCTAAGAAGTTTAGAATAACTTTAAGGACCTCCTATAAGATAGCGTTCCTAGCTAGTATAAAGCTAAGTAAAACTTAGTAGCGAGATAACCTCTATACCTACTTATAGCCTACCTAACTTAATATTAATAAGGGGTATAGCTACGTATTAAGCTATAAACCTAGGGGCCCCTTACTTAGTCTAAAGGTAATAAATAATCCTACGATAAATAGGTTAAAGAGGTTCCTATGGGGAACCTACTAGAGGGATCTACTATTATTACCCTTATCTTATAGCTAATTAGCTAGTTACTTACTAGGTAATAAGTTTGGAGAAGCTAAAATATTATATTTAAATAGCTATAAATAGTCTCAATTATCAATTAAGGTACTTAGCGTAGTAATATAAAGGTATAAAGTCCTCGGTTATTACTAGGTATATACCTATAAACTAGGTAAGTATAGAAAGCTAGTTAAAGTTAAAGTAAGACTTGTTATAAGATAGGATTAATAGCCTCACGATTTAAGGGATATGTAGGCTACGATCCTAGCGGGGATATCTTTTAGGACCCTAATTAGAGTTATAAATTAATTCAATATAAACCTCTTATAATATAATATAGTTAATACCTTTATCTATACTAATCTTAATAAAGAAGTCTACATAGAGATAGCGCCTGGGTATTATAGGAATAGCTATATTCTAAAGCTACTTAAGGCCCTCTATAGACTTTACTAATTACTACTATTATAATAATAATACCTAGAAATAGGTCTTAGAATATATAGGTTTCAGCGAGTAGCTAGTAAAACCTAATACTAGTATAATAATATGATCTTATTCTTCGTTTATTTTAATAACTACGTATTTATATATTGCCTACTTAAAGAGTTAAGGGCTAGAGTATTAACCTATAAACTTTACCTATTATATTACGTTAAAAGAGGTAAGGATATTAGGATAGGATAAGATAGACTTGGCTGCGCAACTTTCGGAAAACTCCCTTAGCGCACAGACCCGTTATAGGAAGACTATGGAGTAGAGCATAGAGGAGAGGAGCGTAGCGGACTTAAGCATAATATATATATTATTATAATTAGTACCTTAAGAATCCTATACCTCGTTTCTTTTAGTATTTTCTTAGCGAATTAGCGTCCAATTTAGATAATCTCTTTTAATTAGATCTGCGAATTATTTTATATATCTTTTAAGCCTATTCTTTAATATTCTTACCTATTTATAGGTAGAGCTATGTTATTTGTTGTCTTTCTAGTTCCTATCGGTTCTAGCCCTTTCTAATATCTAATAGTTTATAGGGATCGAAGTTATATAAGACCGACCTAACTATAAGCTATAGCTATTATAGTTATCCTTCTTTAAGAAACTATGAAAACTCCTTAATAATAAGCCTATAAGAGATTATAAAACCCTAATAATATAAAATGAACTCCTACCCTATAATAGAGAGGTAATAAAGAGTAAGATTACAAGGTATTGGTAGCAGGTAGGGTCCCGCCTATATGCTATAGTAATAACTAGACCTAATATCTCATTTATAGTTAGTAGACTTGCTTAATTTAACTAAAACCCCGGGACCTATTACTATAAAGCAGTAGATTGCGTTATATAATATCTTATATATATAAAGGGACTATACCTAGAATATAGAATCCGTAAGGGATTAACTAAAGGCCTTAAAGTAGCGTTAGATATAAGCTTTACTAATAATACCCTAGATAAAAAGAGCTTATAATTATTTATTATAAAGCTATTTAGAGAGATAATCTTATAGAGAGTAAATAAGTAGAGTATAGTTATAATAATAACTATAGGAGTAGAGCTTCTAGTCCTCTTATAAATAGTAAAAGAGGGACTAATTATAAGCTAGCTAATTATAGCCCTATAAGTCTCTCTCTTCAATGATAAACCTCCTATATTTATAGGTATAACTATTAATACTATAATAAAGGTTATAACTTAGTATAATAACCTATAGATTATAAGCCTTATTATAAAGGAGATAGTTTAGCCCTTTAGTAGAGCTAATAGTAGATAGCCTTACTAAAGGCCTCTTATAATAGTCTTATAACAGTTTTATTATATAACTAAGCCTTATTAATAAGTTATACCTAATTGAAGAGACCTAGAAGAGGCAGGAGTAGCGTGAGACTATTAATAGTGCTAAATCTAAATATAATCCCTATAACTAAAGGGCGCCTTATTAATACTAATATTCCCTATAGTATTATAACGAGGGGTAAGCTATTAATTATAAAAAGGAAGATATCTAATACCTTAGAAGCCTCTCCTCTTTAGTAATTTAACGCACCTAAGTTCCTCCTTATTGCTATAAGGCCTTAGGTAAAGAAGCTTATAATATAAAGGTATAAGAAATAAAGAGAAGAGCGGGTAACGCCTTAAGCTACTTAATTACTACTTTAATAACCTTATAATACTATAAGGATAATAGTAGAGGATAATAACAAAGGGATAATCCCTAGGATATTATAAATACCCTTAACTTCGCTCTTATAAGTACTACTATTAAGATACTAGGCTAACCTCCTAGATAGCCTACTAACTAATAGGCTTAAGGATAAAAGGAAAGTATTATAAGGGATTACTATAAGTAATACTAGGCGCTTATATATATAGGCATATAGGAGTATTTTAAGATAATTAAATAAAGTATTAAATAACTTTAAGTATACTAGGTTCAAGCGATTTAGTATTAATTAGTAAGGTTAGCGAGTTATGTTATATTATATTAAAACTAAATAGGTAGATTAAATCGACTCGCTAGGTATATATAATAGAGTATTAAGCTCGGAATTACGCCGCAGCCCCTTCGCAAAAAGACTATAATAAATTCACCTAGTTCGCAGGTATAATTCGGGAAATACTATATAGGTATTTTAACTTATACCCTCTACTAGTTAAAGAAAATAATATAGGAACTCTATACGTTCCTACTACTTATAAGCAAACCCTCTAAATATTACTATATAAAGTCGGACGCGCGCTATACTAGGGCTAATTATATCAGAGCTAAATAGGCTACTAAGGCTCTCGTAGCCTAGAAACGCCCTCGCTAAACCTTCTAGTAAGGTGCTACGAAAGCTACTATATAAGATAACTTCTTAACCTAAAAGGTCGACCTTCTAGTAAGGTACTAAAGGTAAATACTATTATATAAGAGGTAACTCCTTAACTAAAGAGGTCTTTCCTAAGAGGTTCTTATAGCTAGAAGTATAAGAAGCTCTACTATTATAAGCAGGGCTTTATACCTCTCCCTCTTCCTTATCCCTTAACTATATTAATACTAGACCCTATATATAAAAACGCTAAGCCTATACGAGGTATACCCTTTAATACTAATAATATATAAGAGCTTACTAGAGAGTTTAATATTAATATAATTAATAAAACCCGCTCCTTTTTTAATTATTTTATTATATATAGAGAGCGTATTATTAGTATAGCTCTTAAGAGGGCTCTTATTAATACCCCTAGAGGGAATACTTATTATTATATTATAATTAAGTAAGTAGACTTAGTAGTAGAAGCTAGGTAGGTCGTTATATACTCTATAGAGTAGCCCTTCTTTAAGCAGGTCCTCTATACTATTAAGGTAGAGGTAGCCTAGGCCCTTTAGGGGAATATTAATAAGTATAGCTTATGCTAACTGCTTTAATATAGAGAGAGCGTTGCTAACGACGGTATAGTTCTAGCGGATAAAGTAGTAATAGAGGTAGTATTAGTAGCGCGGGTAGTGCGCAAGAGGAAAAGTCGATAGTTTCGTAGTCTGCCTATACTTAAATAATTAAAAACTACGTTATTATCGATATAAAGTTAAAGATCGTGAGGCTATAGGTATATATAAGTGCGGCTATGGTTAGGAAAGTCACGATCACGTAACTAAAGGCTATAGATTATCAGGAGGCGCGGAGTTAGAAGGTCTGTTATACTTAAGTAGGTAAAATCACTATGCAGTGGCCAGAGGCCATAATAGAGTATAATATATATATAAAAGTAGCGTAAAATCCGGCTAAATTAAGTAATATTTACTTTAGGTAGTTATAAGCGTAAATTCCGCTTGGATTCATATATAGAGTTTTTAGGATAGTTATATATTAATCTTTAATTACTTTTGCACCCTATACCGTATGATTTATTACCTAGGCTTTAAAGTAATAACGTCTACGACCGCGCTAAATATAGTAGTAATACTACTAGTAATGCCTATACTAACTATAGTAGCGACGATACTACTAGCAATAACTTCGCTACTAAATATAGTAAGGACAACGTGAGTAACCGCGAGGCTAGATATAGCAATAGCTACGCTAGTAGCTATAGAGATCGCTATACTAATAGCTCTAATAATAATAACTACGCTTTAGAGGGTTATTATAGCGATAGGACGGGTTATTAATTACTAACCTATAGATCTACCCCCTTCGCGCTACCTCGAGCGCGCGAAGCTATAGGTTATAGGAATAGGTTATTATTGCTATTAAGTACTATAATATAGTATTATTCGCCCGCGCCTCTGTATATATAGCGTTTGCGCGCGTAGCCATAGGGACTATTACTTTTTCTTTCATAGAGGGGTAGATATTACTATATTATAGGTTATATCCGATACACTAACTACTATTAGTTACCGCCTGGCCTCTAGCCACTGCATAGTGATTTTACCTGCTTAAGTGCAATAGACCTTCTAGCTCCGCGCCTCCTAACAATATATAGCCTTTAGTTATATAATTATAACTCTCCTAACTATAGCCGCACTTATACGTGCCCGTTATACTAGATAGCCTCATGATCTTTAACTTTATATTAATAATAACGTGGTTTTTAGTTATTTAATAGACTACGAAACTATCGACTTTTCCTCTCATATACTACCCGCGCTACTAATACTACCTCTATTGCTGCTTCGTCCGCTAGAAGTCGTTACTGCTTTTATAGCTATGCTATTATTAGTAACGCTCTCCCTATTTAGCGCAAGCTATACTTACTAACGTTCCCCTAATAGGCCTAGGCCGCCTAGGCTACCTCTACCTTAGTAATATAGAGGACCTACTTAAAGAAGGGCTACTCTATAGGGTATATAATAACCTACTAAACTTCTACTACTAAGTTTACTTACTTAGCTCTAATATTATTATACCTTATAGAGTCCCCTATAGGGGTATTAAGATAAGCCTTCTTAAGGGTTATATTAATAATATACTCTCTATATATAGCGGAGTAGTTAATAAAGGAGCGGGTTTTATTAATTATATCGAGGCTAAACTCTCTAGCGAACCCCCTTCTATATTATTTATACTAGAAGGCATACCTTACTCAGGCTTAGCGTATTTATATATAGGGTCTAGTATTAATATAGTTAAGGATTTATTATAGGTTAGATAAGGATAAGGAAGAGGGAGAGGTATAAGGCCCTGCTTATAGCAAAGCTTCTTATACTTCTAGCTATAAGAACCTCTTAGGAAAGACCTCTTTAGTTAAGGAGTTACCTCTTATATAGTAGTATTTATAATACCTTACTAAAAGGTCGACCTTTTAGGTTAAGGAGTTACCTCTTATATAGTAGTATTTATAATACCTTACTAAAAGGTCGACCTTTTAGGTTAAGGAGTTATCTTATATAGTAGCGTTTACTTTTAATACCTTACTAGAAGGTTAACCTTTTTGGTTAAGGAGTTATCTTATATAGTAGCTTTTACCTTACTAGAAGGTTTAGTAAGGGTATTACTATAAGAGCCTTAGTAGCCCGTTTAGCTCTAATATAATTAGCCCCGGTATAGCGCGCATCTAACTTTATATACTAATATTTAGAGGGTTTACTTATAAGTAGTAGGAATATATAGGGTTTTTATATTATCTTCCTTAACTAGTAGAAGGTATAGGTTAAAATACCTATATAGTATTTCCCGAATTATACCTGCGAACTAGGTGAATTTATTATAGTCTTTTTGCAAAGGGGCTGCGGCGTAATTCCGAGCTCAATTAGTTACCGCCTAGCTACGTGACCGCTCCCGCGCGCCCACGCGCGGAGCCCCCTAGCTAGATATTAATCTATTGAAACCTGATATACTACTATATGTTCTTATAGTAAATCTCTGTAGTTCTCCCCTAGCAAGGAGTCTGCTTTTACTAGCAGCTCTAGTTTTTTACTAGCTCTAGGTTATTATTAGTAGCCTTAATAAGCTTAGTAATACTTATAATAGCTCTAACCTTCTTATAGGGGTAATCCCGCGAGATATAACTAGTATTATTATAAATAAAATAAGTACCTTAGTAATAAAGCTTCTTATATAAAGCCTTAGGGATTTAGTTCTAATTAGTATAAGCTTATACATAGGGATTCCCTCTATTAGAAAGTTTAATATAAGCTACTAGAGTAAATCTCTATATAGTACTTTACTTAGATAGGTAGTTATTAGAAAGTGCTATAATATAAGTTATAATATAGACCCAAGTAGCATAATTCTCGAAGTTAAGAGCGCTATCTATATAATAAATAGACTACTAGTTCTAAAGGGAGGTAGGTAGTTTCTTAGAAGACTTCTAGCGTTATTAAGACTCTAGGAGCTTAGCCTTATAAATACGTTTAATAAATAAACCTTATTTAACCTAAATATCTTTAAATAAAATATTAAGAGTACTAGGGAGCGCTAGCTATAGCTAGCTCTAAGGAGAACACTTCTATTAGTAAGTTTATACTATAGGTAGAGTAGGTCTAATCAATAATACTATATATTCTATTCTCTATACTAGGGAGTGCTAGCTATAAACTCTTCCAATAGGATATTAAATATAACATCTAATATATAATATTAATAAATAATATAGTAGTCTCCTTATGTAGTAGTCTCCTCTTAATATATAACTTTTTATATACCTCCTATTCTTATTAGAGGTATATATACTAATAGAGATAATAAAGGATAGGAGGTAAGTATATTATAGGCTATACTAAGGAGTAGCTATTGAATTTTATAGCTTATATATTACTTAAGATCTTTAGGTACCTTATAAAGAAGATAAATAAGGAGATCTTTTAAAGCTTAGAAGTAGTCCCTAATAACTATATCATACTACGTTTTAAAGTTTTATTTACTAAGTCTAGTTATAGCTAAAGGGTATAAATATACTAATAAGTACCTATTCCTACTAGCTACTAGCTCACGCTCTTATTACAGGTATATATACTAGTAGAGATAATAAGGAATAGGAAGTGAGTATACTATAAGTTATACTAATAAGTAGCCTTGTATTTTTATAGCTAATACATAACTTAAAATCTATAAGTACTTTAGAAATAAGTAGCGCTAGTAAGCTATATCTACTTAAGCTATATATCTCTAGTAATAACTTTAAGCTCTAACTTAATAATAAGGGCTAGCTTATATATTACTTAAAATCTATAAGTAGCTTATAAAGAAGATAAATAAGTAGGTCCTAGAAAGCTTTAAAGTAGTCTTCAACTATAAGAGCTTTATACTATATTCCGAGGCTTTATTTACCAAGTCTAGTTATAACTAACTCTATTTAATAGTATTAAGAGTATAAGTATACTAGTAAGTATTTATTATCTACTTAAAGAAATAGATTTTCTTATTAAGATATATAGCAGGGATAATTACTAGATAAGTAAATAATATAATAATCTCTTTATATCATTCTCTCTCCTTAATATATAGTTTTTTATATACCTCTCGCTCTTATTAGAGCTATATATACTAAGAGAGATACAGAGAGATAAAAGGGTAAATATACTACAAGCTATACTAATAAGTAACTTTTTATTTTTATAGCTTATATATTACTTAGAATCAATAAGTACCTTATAAAGAGATAGCGTTAATAAGGTATATCCACTTAAGCTATATATCTCTAGAGATAACTTTAAGCTCTAATTTAATAATAAGGGCTAGCTTATATATTACTTAAAATATATAAATACCTTATAAAAAGATAAATAAATATGTCGTAGAAAGCTTAAAAGTAGTCCTTAATAATAAGAGCCTTGCGCTATATTCTAAAGTTTTATTTAGTAAGTCTAGTTATAGCTAACTCACTTTAACTTTAATAAGGGTACAAATATACTTATAAGTACTTATTATATACTTAAAGAAATAGATCTTCTTATGAGGACTTATAATAAGAATAATTACTAAATAAGTAAATAATATAATATACTCTTTATATAATACTCTCTTTTTAATATATAATATTTTATATACCTCCTGCTCTTATTAGAGCATATATATTAAGAGAGATAATAAAAAGTAAGAAGTAAGTATACTATAAGCTATATTAAGGAGTAGCTATTTACTTTTATAGCTTATATATTACTTAAAATCTATAGGTACCTTATAAAGAAGATAAGTAAGGAGATCTCTTAAAGATTAAAAGCGATCCTTAATAACTACCTTATATTATATTTTAAAGTTTTATCTACTAAGTTTAGTTATAGCTAACGCTATCTAATCTTAATAAATATATAAACATACTAGTAAGTACCCGTTCCTACTAGCTACTAGCTAGAGCCTTATTATATATATAGGGGCTATTAATAAAGAGCTAATAAGAGCTAATAAGAGCTAATAAGAGCTAATAAGAGCTAATAAGAGCTAATAAGAGCTAATAAGAGCTAATAAGAGCTAATAAGAGCTAATAAGAGCTAATAAGAGCTAA
>JAVHLU010000424.1:0-60799 GCA_036785755.1 Colletotrichum ledebouriae
TAAGGGAGTTCTATATAGTATTATAGAGGGATAGCTACTTAATATTTAAGATAGTATTAGGGAATTAGTAGTAGAACTTAATTTAGTTTATAAATAGTAGTTAGGTAACTAAGTAAGTATTAGTACCCGGGTAGATAATAAATAGGGTATTAGAAATATTATAACTAGTTTTATAATATTAGGTCTCTTAGTTAAGGGTGCGCTCAAAGATTTCTTAGTTATAAATATAATATCTAGGCTTATTATAAGGGATCTTAATATTAAGTAGGTAGTAGTAAATATAGTTAAGGGTAATATACTTAGCGTCTTTGCGTTTAGAGCGTTATCTATTTATAGTAAAGTAATACCTAGGTATATATAATATAACTTACTCTAGTAGCGCTAAGTATATAATAATATAGAGCGTTAGTAAGATTTCTTAATATCTTAACGAGGATAATAGTAATAAAGGGAGATATATAAGAGTAATAATAGTATAGTAATAGGATTAAAGGCGTTAACGCTCTTTAGCAAAATATATATATAGAGGAAAAATACGCTTAATACTAAGTAGGTGAAGGTAGTAGTAATAACTAGTAGGGTTACCTAGTAATATAAATTTATTTTATATATATATACTTAAGCGCTAATCTTTCTTATTAGTTAAGTAAGAGTAGGGGTCGACCTTCTAGCGAGGAGGGTAGTTATATTTATAAAGGTTCTTATAATACTAAGGGTAGAAGGAGTTTAAGAGGGAAGGTATAATAAGCGTAGTTATCTTTGCTAATAGGATAGATACGAATATCGCTATTATTAGGATAAAGTTCTTAGATACGCTAAGCATACTAAACGTCTTTATTTTATAATAAGGCCTTAGTTATAATACTCTTTATAGTCTACTTATCTATTTAAGGCGCTTTAAGTAGCGCGTTCCTTATTTATAATATATATTATATTATTCCCCTAGGTTTTTATAGGGCTTTCCTCTTAAGCGCCTTAGTAGTTTTTTACTAGGCTCTAATACTAGTTTAACGCCCTATTAGATAGGCCTTTAAGCTTATACTTATCTATAAAGCTATTCTATCTCTTATTCCTTGCTTTTAAATATAGTAATAAGTTTATCCGCGTTTATAGTATCTTTATCTATCTAAATAATATATATTAGTAAGTAACCTTTCTATTTAACTAGATATTATACCTTTCCTCGCGCGAGGGTTTGCCTTTTAAGAATACTTTTAATCTTAAAATACTTATATACTTTAAGCTATTAAATATTATTATCTTCCTTAATATTAACTAGGCCTTAGTAGTTATTTTAATAGTTAAATAGGTTATTACTAGGGGCTAGTACTAGTATAAGTTAGATAATAGATATAACTAGGTAAATATTTATATTAAGTAGAATATCGAGGCGGTATACTAACTTATTAATATATTTAAGGACCTTAAACGGGATATGCTAGTAGCTATACTTTAGGTTTAGTCGTCCTAGTAGATAATATCCTAATCCTATCTTAAGATATACCTAGTTACCTAGCTTAAAGGTAACGAAACGATGTTTTTTATTATACTATTCTTTTATATATAGTTAGGCTATTATAATTAAAATTTCTACTTCCTCCTAGAAGATTTTATAGTTTATTTTAGGGTTAGTATTACCTAAGATATTTAACGCGTTATTAGTGTTTTTACTATATAGGATTTAGTTTAGTAAATAACTAATAACTTATAAGTAGGGGTTATTAAGGTTATATTAAAGGCTTAGTAGTAATATTACCTAGTTATTATTAACGAGGTTAAGAAAGTAATAAATAGCTAGTTCGATAGTTTGATTTTTATATTCTAAAATACTATTAGTTTATAGATAATATATAGTTAAGAATCTTAATTAGGTATATAATTCTACTTATAGTACGGTTCAAAACTTTAAAAGGAACTTTTAGTTATAATTAGATATAATAGCTTTTAATATCCCCTAGTTACTACGCTAGAGGTTATATAGAAGGAGGCGTCCCTATATCTTAGTAGTATATATTAAGTAACCTAGGATAAGGAGAGTTACTTTAGAGAACTTATTAGTTATAGTAAGTACTATATTAAGAAGTAGGAAGTTCTCTACTTCGTAGCCTAAATACTATAAAGGTATTTTAGGAAGTCTAATAATAAAGTCTATAGTAATTATATAGAATGGAATAGCTAGTATTAATATTAGCTATATCGCGCTAAGTAGTAATTAACGTTTTATATTTATTATTCTATATTATAGGTAGTTAGCTATATAATTATTAACTTATTATTTAAGACGTAGTATATAAAAGTGTTTATTAATAGCTCTCTATGTCTATTCCTTACTAAAGTGATAGTAGTTATTATAAGCTTCTTTAATAAGAGGCGTTACTAACTCTTTTAGTATATAGAGCCTTTATTTATTAGTATAGGGGTTAATATAGTAAAGAAGATTATTATATATAACGAAGTTAAGGTCTATATTATCTACCCTTTTGTAGAGTATCTTATATACTCTGCTCTAGGACTTAGAGTTAATATATAATTAGATAAGTTTAGCCTTAAAGTTATTATTAAGAGATACTTCTATTATAAAGTTAATACTTATTAGTATATTATCCTATATCTTATTAAGTTCCCTAACGTCTTTAATAAGGGTTTCTATTATAAGTAGGTATAATAACGGGTCTATTATAATATTTAATATTCTAGGGATATAATAATATACTAGAGAGAACTAGCTAAGATATTCTAATAATAATATAAGTTATAGGTTAGACCTCGTCTTATCCTCTAACTATAGTAACGTTTATTCAACGATATTATATATTACTAAATAGTTAGTAAGTACTATTATAGGGTCTTATCTAGATAAACGTAGTATTAGCTAATACTTTTTTACTACCTATACTAAGTAAGCTACCTTAAGCTTAGTAGGCTAATACTTCTATTTAGCTTAGTTAAGAGCCTTATTAATATAAGTAATTAGGTATATATCGGTACGCTTAATTAGGTCGCAAGGTTTCTATTTAATATAGTTAGCTAGCTAGAAGATTAGCGCGGAGTATCTATATTCCTTTAATAAGTTAAGCTATACGAATAACTATTTATTAGGGTTATAGTAGAATAAGGCGTTATCTACTATTAAGGTATCCTTAATATTATTAAAGCTAGCTACTTCTTCTAGTATAGGTTTAAAACTTATCTTTTAATAGAAGAGCTTTCTTATAGCACCTTTATCCTTCCCTTAAGCTTAGGCTTAGGTAAATAACGTGGTTTTATATTATTAGAGTAGTTAAATATAATAACTATAGCGTAGTATTATATATTATAGGAAACTAGTTATACCTATCTAGTATTTAAGCTAGTAGAGGTTATAGGGGTACTTAATTTTCTTAATAGCGTTAATATAGTCTTAAGTATTTAATAGTCTAAAGGCGTTAATAATAAAGCTAAGTAGCTTAATAAAAAGATATCTAACGAACGACTTCTTTACTAAAAGTAAGAGTTTAATATCTATAAAGAGTTTAAGAATTATATTAAGGTACTTAAGGTAGGTATTAAGGTCCTTCGAGGCGATAATAATATTATTAATAAACGTATAAGTATATTCCTTATATAGTTATAGGAGTCTATTTATAATATATTAAGTGTGAGCAAGTGAATTATAGAATCCTATAAGTACTACCTTCGAGCGTTCTTATCCCTAGTAGCTAATTATAGTGAATTAATCTTAATATTACTTTTTTAATAAGAAACTAATAGAAGAAGGATTAAGTATTAACTATAGTAATTTATAGCTTATTACGAAGGCGTTTAATAATATCTTATTATAGTAGTATAGAGTATATATTAGGGATAGTAGCTTTATTAAGAGCATATAGGTCTATAACTATATAACCTTTACGCTTACTATCTATAATTTGCTATATAGTAAATATAGGGGCTCTAAATAATATAGGTCTAGAGTTACCCTATTTTATATAGTTTTAAGCATAGAGCTCGTCTAAAGTTTCGTTAATAAGGTTCTTATCTTCTTTACTAATAGGATAAGGTTATTAGCTAATATTTATATTCTACTATCTTTTAATAAGTTCGACCTTAAGGTATTAATCTTCTAGAAGGTTAATTAGTCCTTAGTCCTTCTAGATAGTAGGGTAATGCGAGATAACCTCTTTAAGGCGTTATATAGCTTTAGTATCTTAGTTATAGATATATATACCTTCCTTAGTAATAACTACTAGTAAGTTTTTAGGCTTAGTTATACCTATCTTACTATTTAGGTTAATATTCCCCTTATAGATATCTCCGCTATTCGGTATTATATTATTATTAGTTATGCTATAGTTAATTTCCTTACTAGTTAGGTTAGAGATTTCTACTTATTTGTTAACTAATAGTTCTAGTAGCTAAGCGAGTATTATAAGCTTGCGATTAAAAAGGCTAAAGATAGTATAATACGTTAGGTCCTTGCGTAATGATATTAAAAAGGCTATTTATAGTTAATTATAAGTCTTTAGTTTAAGGTATTTATTAGCCTTAAAGGGCGCTAGAGTTCTAAGCTTAGTACCTCTTTTAATCTTTAATAGGTAAGGAGCGTTATTAATAATAGGAATAAGTAGTAAATTACCTATATATATATATATATACCCTTTATACTTTAGGCTAAATAGAAGGGACTCTATTTTACTAATAGTATCTTAATTTAAATAGCGGAGCGATTATATAGCGTAATAGTTATATTTCTCGTAGTATATATATTATAAACTTTTAAAGGGACTTTTAAATAGATCTAAGAGGGGATTTAAATATTATTATAGGATGCGATTTAGATATATAATTCTAAGTTTAGAACGTCGAGCTTATTAGGTATATTAAAGCCTTACTCTATAAGTAGATTAGTATCTAAATATAGGATAAGCTAGGGTTGAGAAGTTATCTCGTATGGTGGCTTTCGCAGCACCTTGCTAGAAGGTTCAGCGAGGGCGTTTCCAGGCCACGAGAGCCTTAGTGGCCCGTTCGGCTCTGATATAATCAGCCCCGGTGCGGCGCGCGTCCGACTCTATATAAGGGTTTGCTTACGAGTAGTAGGAACGTATAGGGTTCCTATATTATTTTCCTTAACTAATAGAGGGTATAGGTTAAAATACCTATATAGTGTTTCCCGAATTATACCTGCGAACTAGGTGAATTTGTTATAGTCTTTTTGCGAAGGGGCTGCGGCGTAATTCCGAGCTTAATAGGATAAGCTATATGCTTATATAAAGCTTAGTAGTTATTATATAGCTATTTCGTTATTATCCTTATATAAGAATTATAAAGGTTACCTAGGTAATA
Source organism: Colletotrichum ledebouriae (assembly GCA_036785755.1). Taxonomy (NCBI): domain Eukaryota; kingdom Fungi; phylum Ascomycota; class Sordariomycetes; order Glomerellales; family Glomerellaceae; genus Colletotrichum; species Colletotrichum ledebouriae. The sequence continues at coordinate 5,323 of JAVHLU010000424.1, forward strand.
GTCTTAAGGCTTCCTATGCTATAGAGCTTAAATACCTTAGGTTCTCTTAAGAGGGTATAGAACTATCCTAGGCAGGCTTCGCTTATAACTAAGCGGTCTGCGCTAGTATTAATATAGACTATAATTAGTAGTCTATTATAATAGCCCTAGATAATAATCTTAGCGTATATATAGTAGTATAAATATATAACTATATATTATTATAGCTTAATAGGACTAACGAGCGTTATATTTAGCTAAGGGGATAGAAGGGTCTAATATAAGAAGATACCCTCGAAGTTAGTATATAGCTTAGCGTTATAAAGGTAGGTTTCGCACGAGTAGATTCCGGGATCCTTAAGGAGCGAATTTTAGAAGGAGTTAATATTAAAAACAGGGTACTTATCCTTATATCTAGGGATATAACCTAGAGGGTATTTATAGTAATAAGTAGGTTAAGTAACTAGGTTAATATACTTAGGATTATCTTCCTATTACTCTTAGTTATCCTAATTATTAGTACTAATAACTAAGTCTTCTTTATATAAGTCTAAATCCTTACTAGCCTTAATATACTAGATATAGTTAAAGTCGCCCTTATCTAATAAAGTATATACTTCCTCTTCTGCTTATTTACGACTAGTGCTCTTAGTTATATAAGCTAAAGGGTAACTAGGTAGTTAAGGATACTAAATATATTAACTAGGCTATTTATATTAGTATTCAGGCCTTTATTATTAGTTAAACTAAATTTCCTTATAAGTAGATAATAAGGGTTTAGTAGCTATATTAGTAGCTTGCTTTATAAGTCTTAATAGTAATAGGCTAGATATAGTCTCTTTTAGGTTTATATAGTATAGGTAACGAGTAGCTATAATATAGCCTACTTTTAAGGTTTCTTTTAGTAATAATCGCGTTATAGAGGTTCCTATATAGGTCGCCTTAGTAGAGGGTTAGACTAATACTCGCTAGGATCCTTTAGTAACTATTCGATACTAGCTAGGGACTATTTTCTATAAGCTTATAATAAACTTATTATAGTTTATATTACTAGTTAGCTAAGGAATACTAATAACTAGTTCTATATCTATCTTATTATAAGTAATAATTAATACTTTAGAGTTACTCTCTTTAGTATCCTTATATAGTTAAGTAACCTTAGTTTTCTAGTATTAAATATTACGTCGATCATATATATTATATAGAGTATACCTCTCCTTAGTTAAATATACTTTAGTAATTTCATATAATAAATAAAAACGTTCGAGTAATAACTCTTTCTAATAATCTAGCCTATAGTTAGGGTCCTTAAGTTCTACTTTCTTATTAAGTATTAGATTAGTATAGTACTAGTCCGAGGTATACCTTAGTAAGGTTTAATATAAGTTAAGGGTAGCTATAGCTAGGTTCCTATTAACTAACTTAATATAGCTATTAATTATATTAATAAAATAATATATATTTTAGTAGATAGTCCTTAAACTACTATTAATATATATATCTTCGACTTTATTATTATATAGAGGTAGATTAAATAACCTAATTATATTAGTCTTAAATTAAGGAGTACTACGCCTAGGTTCTATAGCTAATATTCTAGCTATTACTTATACTACCCTTTCTTTATTTATAGAGAGAAGGAATATAAGAAAGTTATAGCTAACTAAGAACTTATTAGGGTTAGATAATAATTTAATAATATCTCTTAGCCTAGCTAGTAGTTAAGGGTATTAATCGCCTTAGCTATTACTATTATTATAACTAGGGCTACCTCTTTTATTATTTTAACCCTTAGGGTTATTATTATTACCTCTATTACTAGGATCTCTAGGCAGTATAAGTAATAATAGTAGTAGAGGAGCGTCCTCTATATATTTAATATCCTAATTATATCCTTTACTTTTATTAAGGTTTAATAGACTAGCTTCTAGTTCCTAGGCGCCTATTTTATTATATTACTTACCCTAGCTATAAGTATTAGAGTAACTTTATAAGTTACTTAGCTTAGGTATAAGAGGGCTACTTATTCCTTTTCCTTAAGTTAGGAATAAAGTTTTTAATATATCTTTACTTTCTTTAAATAATATATAGAAGGTATTTAAGCTTAGCTCTAGTATTAATATAGTAATTATATCCTTTAATATAAGTTTAAGAGGTAGGAGTTATAAACTATTTATAAAACTTTATTTAAACTTATAATATTCCTCTAGAGTTAATAGGAGTACTAAGAAAGCTTTAGGAATTATTATTATATTAAGTTTAGATATAGGTTTTAAGATATCTAGCTTATTTATAGCTTTAGCTTTTAGGGTCTTATAACCTCCCCTCTCTTTATCCTCTTTAAAAGAGAGCGTTAGGTCTAGAGTCTAGCTTTATTTAGTCTCTATTTTAATATATTAATTATAATAAGGGAGATTAAAGTAATACTACTACCTAATAGTATTAGTAAATAGTTATAAGTTAGTTATCTATACCTATAGGACCTTATTTTAAATATATTAAGCGGTCTTATATACTTCCTTATATAGTATTAACTTTTAAATATATCTATAGTAGTTTATTAAGTATTATTTAAAGTTTTTATAAGTAATAGCTATAATACTCGCTTTTATTACTAACCTAAGAAAGGTATACTTAATTAGAGTAAGTAGTATATAGAACCTATCTAGGTATTACTTAAGCGCTATTATAAAATTTATAATAGTTAAATTATTAATAAGTTCTAGAAAGTTAGACTTAAGACCTTCTTTAACCTTATAATTAGAAAGTAGCTTATAAGATATTATTATTAGAGGTTTCTTATCTTAGTAGGATATTCTTTAATTAAGGAAATCTTCGAGGTTTAATATCTCTTAGGGATATCTCCTAGTTAAGAGAAATAATAAAGGGTTAATATCTCTTATTAATATTTCCTAGTTAAGGGAATAGGGGAGTTTAGAGGCTTTTAATACTATATAATACCTATAGGTATTAATTACTATAATACTACTTTATATAAACTTAATAGGGTTAGCTATCTATATAATTAAGTACCTTTCTTAATTATAAGAGATATCCTTAGTTATAAGGGGATATAGCTAACCGTTAAGGTTATACTACTAATTAATATAGTCTATAAAGTAGGTAAAAATTATAAATAAAAAATACTATAAATTTCGAAGGTTTTTTCCTTAAAAGCGATAAGCCCTTTTATAAGGGTTAACGCGTTTAGGTACGTTCAACGCGTTGAACGCGTTAGGCGCCCTTAAGCGGGATGACCGCGCTGAGCGCGTTCGGTATTAATACCCCCCTCCCTCTAATTAATAAGATCCTTAACTAGCTCTCTAGAGCTAAGTACTTTACTAAGCTTAACCTTAAGGATATATACTACTAAGTAAGGATCTAGGAGGGAGATAAGTAGAAGATAGTATTCTATATATAATATAGCTACTATAAATATTATATTATACTATTTAAGCTTATTAATATACCTACTACCTTTAAGATATTTATTAATAGGTTACTTATAGGCCTAGTTAATATTATTTATATTATATATTTAGATAATATCTTAATTTTTACTAATAATATAGACTCTTATATAGAGGCCGTGAGATAGGTATTTACCTAGTTAGAAGCTAATAGCCTCTATATAAACCCTAATAAGAATAAATTTCATAAGGAGGAGATTAAATCCCTTAGGTTTATAATCTTAGTAAATAGAGTTACTATAGAATATAAGAGGGTCTAGGTAATAGCTAAGTAGCTAGTACCTATTATAATATAAGAGATTTAGTAATTTCTAGGATTTATAGGGTTCTATAGGAGATTTATTAAGAACTACTCTAAGATTTATAGCTTACTTACTAATTAACTTACTAATATAGCTAAGGGATAGCTAGTAATAACTAGAGAGATATTAGTTACTTTCTACTAGCTCTGCGCTTTATTTATAAAAATGCCTATATTATATTACTTTAATCCTATACTTCTAATTTATATTAAAACTAATATATTAGACTTTATAATAGGGGTAATACTAAGCTAGTTAGAGGGGGATATATAGAGACTAGTAGTATTTATATCTTAGAAGCTTAAGGGCGTATAATTATAATATAGTATACTAGAGGTAGAACTACTAGCTATTAGGGAGGTAGTAGTAAGGTAGTAGTACTACTTACTTTACTCCTAGTATTATATCTAATTTATTACTAACTACCTAGGTTATTAATACCTTACTAATAAAAAGACGCTTAGTAGCTACTAGGCTTAGCTATTATAAGATCTATTAATATTTAACTTTAAAATTAAAGACTAGCTAGGTTATTATAACCTAGCTAATAATTTATTATAGAGACCTAACTATACCCTAGAGGATATAGAGATTAATAAAGCTAGGGACTAGCTCCTATAAGACTTCCTATAACGTTTTAATAATATTATTATCTAGAGGGTAGGTACTAGTTAGTAACGAGGTATCTAATTACTAAATACCTCCCTAGAATAACTTATACCCTCGCTCTAGGAATAAGTTAAGAAAGCCTAATAGAAGGACTCCTTTTATATTAATAAGGAGTAGGAATAATAAGGTATAAGGTAGTTATTAGATAATACTAGTACCCTAAGATACTAGGAGGGCTTATATATCCCTAATAACTACTTACTTTAAAATAAAGTCCTTAGAGCCTTTTATAATAAACTATCTAGAGGTTACTAAGGGGTAATTAAAACGCTAAAGAGGATTAGAAAATCATTCTTCTAGAATATATAGAAGGGTAATATAAAGGAATATATTAAGATATATATAACGTGCTAACGCACGAAGTTAAGATATTACTTCCTATATAGTAAACTCGTACCCCTACTAATACCTAGCTAGCCGTTCTAATAGATATTAATTAACTTTATTATAAAACTACTACTATCTCTAATAATATAAAATAAGCTATATAATAGTATTCTTATTATTATTAACTAGTTTATTAAATACTCCCTATATATCCCTACTAAGGAGTTACTTATTACTAATAGGTTAGCTATACTACTAACTAAATACGTCTTCCTTATATTTAGGCTCCTAGAAGCTATTATATCTAATCAGGGATCGCTATTTACTAGTAACTTCTAATCTAAAGTATATTACTTACTAGTTATTAAGAGGAAGATTAATACCGCTTTTTATCCCTAAACTAATAGCTAAATAAAACGCTAGAACTAGAGTATTAAGCACTTTTTAAGGACTTTCTATAATATTAACTAAGATTGAGCTCGGAATTACGCCGCAGCCCTATCGCAAAAAGACTATAACAAATTCATCTAGTTCGCAGGTATAATTCGGGAAATACTATATAGGTATTTTAACCTATACCCTCTACTAGTTAAGGAAAATAATATAGGAACCCTATACGTTCCTACTACTTATAAGTAAACCCTCTAAATATTATAAAGTTAGACGCGCGCTGCACTAGGGCTAATTATATTAGAGCTAAATAGGCTACTAAGGCTCTTATAGCCTAGAAACGCCCTCGCTAAACCTTCTAGTAAGGTATTATAAAAGCTACTATATAAGATAACTCCTTAACTTAAAAGGTTAACCTTCTAGTAAGGTAAATACTACTATATAAGAGGTAACTCCTTAACTAAAGAGGTCTTTCTTAAGAGGTTCTTATAGCTAGAAGCATAAGAAGCTCTGCTGCTATAAGCAGGGCCTTATGCCTCTCCCTCTTCCTTATCCTTATCCCTTAACTATGTCGGCACCAGACCCCGCATACAAATACGCCAAGCCCGGGCACGTATAAGTGCGGCTATGGTTGGGAGAGGATCACGTGACCGAAGGCTATGTATTGTCAGGAGGCGCGGAGTTAGAAGGTCTGTTGCACTTAAGCAGGTAAAATCACTATGCAGTGGCCAGAGGCTATAAACTTTCTAATAAATACCTAGGCCTATTTAGAATCTAATAGGTAATTAATAGAGGATAAGCATATAAGCTATAGATTAATAAAAAGTACTAAACTTATAATATTTTCGCACCTATATAATTAGAACCCTTTTTTAGCTTAGCTATTTTACTATAAGATATCCTAATTAATAATAATAATAACATCTATATAGTAGACGATATTATTACCTATAGGGGCCCTAGATATAACTATTAATACCTTATGAAATAGAAGGGCTATAGTAAACTAGATTGTTTATAGGAGCTATAATATAATATATTAATAGACTTATAAAACGATTATAAAGCCTAATTATAAGCAAAAGTATTATAATCGCTATATAACTTAATAGATAACTTAATAAGTAACTAGTAATTATGTAGAAATAGGGTATACTAGCTAGATATCTTAATTCACTAGCTTAAAAGCCCCTAATAAGGTAAAAACAGATGAGAAAAATACTTAAAAGTAATTATATACTACCTAGAGGTTATTAGTAGCTTACTAGGGGCGCTCTTAAAAATTTTATATCTACTAAGTGCTAGTACCCTCCTCCCTAAAACTAGTTATATGCCCTTTAATATTATTATCTCTGAAATAAATAAATAGGGTAATAAATAGAGTAATTAGTACGAGGGGTTAGACCTGAGTTTATTTAATAAGAGGTTACTATAATACTATTTATTTAAGCTAGAGAGGAAAAGGGGAAGTTTTCCTCTCTAGTAGAGATTTTACTAGTCTATAGGGAATAACTAGGTAGGCCCTAGGTAAGCCCTAGGTAGCTCCTTAAGGTAGTAAACCTAGGTAGAAGCCTAGGTAAGCTTAACCTAGGCGTAGCTTATAATACTATTCCCCCTTCTAGCTAGTCCCCCCCTAGGTATAGGCTAGGTTGCTATTATTATCTATAACTAGTCTATATAAGGCTTTATACCTATTTACTATAGCAGTCTCTATAATAGCCTCTATAAGCTCCTAGGTAGGCTCTATATATCCCTCCTCCTTAACTAGGACCTCGCACCTCCGCCCTCGCCTAACTACCTTTTATTATACTATATATATCTCCTCTACGTACTACTCGAATTCGCTATTATTAGCTATAATTAGTAGTAGCTAGGGGTCTATTTCTATCTATATAAGTAAGGGGTCCTCTAGTACCCTCTAGAGGAGGTCTATATAAAACCTTAGGTAGATATTACTAGGCACGTCTAACTTAATAATATATAGGCTTAGGATACTAATTATAATATATTTATAATATAACTATAATAGCTTCTTACTAGGCCTAGGGCTTTTATAATTAGCTATTAAATACTAAACCTTATTACTTACTTAGTACTCCTCTATAGGTATCCTATACTAGTTTATATTCTCCTCGCTATACTATTAGGTAGCTATAATACTTACTTAGATAAAGTCTACTACTTTTTATAGTCTTATTACTAGGAGGGTAGCTATTATATCCCTAGAGGGGGCTTCTTCTACTATATTATTTATAATAGGTATAAGGTAAGCGTAGTACTTATATTCTAAGAAGAATAGCAAGAGCCTAGTTATACTACTAACCCTATTATAGAGCGCTAGCTAGGTAATAAGTAAGAGCTACCCCTAGTTATCCTATACCTAGGTTATAAATACGTATAGGATAGCTTATATCTCCTAGTTCTACCTCTTAGTACTACTATTAGTCTATAAGTAGTATATAGTACTTAATAGCCTCCTTATACTAGTAAGGTAGTAGAATTTAGCTTAAAAATAGCTTACTTAGTTAGACCCTTAATTACTAATAATATTATATAGGAACCTATAGAACTAGAAGTAAGAGGTAAGGAACTAGTAAGTATAAGCTTCTACCTCTATAATACCTATCTCCTCTAGTATTACTAACTTACCTAGCTTATCTATTATAACCTATAAGTATTAGCTAGTATTATCCTTTATAAGTAATAAGTCTATAATAAAGTCTATTAAGAGGTATAAGTATAACTAGGTAAGTATTAATAGGGGCTTTAGGAAGCCCCTCTTAGCTTACCTCTAGATATATATCCCTCTATAGATATTATAATTCCTTATAAATCTCTATACTATTTATAATTATCCTAGCTAATAGAACTACTAGCTTACTATTTCTAGTATATTATTATAGCCTAGGTAAGTAGTTATACTTAAGTTATAGCTCTATTAGATAATCTTTATATAGAGCCCCCCTAGTAAGTTATTATTATCCTCCCCGCTAAGTACCTATAGCCTCCCCCTAAATATTAGTCTCCCCTAACTATTAATATTATACTTACTAATTTAAACCTTAACCTTTATATCTAATAAAAAGCTCTAAAGCTAGTAAGTAATTATATAGTATATAGCTTTATATATTATATCCTTCTTTATAGTTTCTAGCTATAGCGCCTATAGTTTAGGGTTACTATTAAAGATTATAGTATCTAGGATATTAATATAGCCTTTCTAACTTCTCCTTACTAGGGGGCTAACTATAGGGTCCCTATAGGAGTAGGTATAATCTAGTATTAGCTATAAGACTCTCCCCTACTTCTACTCGTTATCCTACCCTTATAGCGCGTCTTATTCCCTCTAAGAGAGGGTATTAGGGGCTATTACTTCCTTAATAGGGTAGTATTTAATAGTAAAATTATACTAGGATAGCTCCTCTACTTACTAGCTCTAGTACTCTATAAGGCGCTATTTTTCTATAAAGTATTTAAGCCCCTAGTAATTAGTTAGTATCTTAAAAGTAGTTATATTATATAGCTCTACCCTCTATATATATAAATAAGAAAGGATTACTAGGAGCTCCTTATTATAGATAGGGTAGTTATATATTATAAGTAAGAGCTTTTATATATAGAATACTATAGGACGCTAGGGACCCTCTAGGTTAACTTATAAGAGTACCCCTCTTAATATAAATTCTAAATAATTAGTTTTAATTATAATCCTATCCTCTAGGCTAAACTAGTAGAGCACTAGCTAGGTATTAAAAAGCTACTTAAGCTATAAGAAGGCTTATTTTTAATTATCTCTCTACTAGAATATTATATTCTTCCTAGTAAGTAGTATAAGTAGTCTAATAATATCCGTTTATTCTAATATAAATATATTATAATAGTTTATAAACCCTAGGAAGCTCTAAACCCCCTTTAGGGAGGTAGGGGGTAACTACTTAGTAATTACCTAGAGTTTCTTAGGATTATAAGAGAAGCCCTCTCTTATTATTATAATTAACCCTATATACTTAACCCTCTTAACTAAGAACCTATACTTTATAAGGTTAAGGTTTAGGCTTATATCCGCTAGCCTCTAGAGGACCTCCTAGACCTTCCTCTTATAGTCTTCCCTCGTTTTACTAGAATAGATTAATATATTATTTATATAAAGAGTAACGAGGTTATTAAAGAAATCTTATAGGGTATTATTAATATATTACTAGAAGCGAGTAGGGGTACTAGTTAGGCTAAATAAGTAGACTACTTATTAAAATAACCTATACTAGGTATAGAATATAGTTCTCTCTTAGTACTCCTTTATTACTCTTAACTTATAAAAAGCTATTATTATATCTAGCTTTTAATATACTACTTGCCTATATTAAACTAGCGTAATATCTTAGAAATTAGTAGGAGGGGGTAGTAGCCTTTCTTTATAATTATATTAAGAGCCTTATAGTTAATATAAAAGTATATTCCCCTACCTAGCTTCCTTATAAAGAGTACTAATACCCTAGTAGGTAAGCTACTAGCCTTAATAAACCCCTTATCTAGGAGGTCTTATAGGGTCTTTTTTAGTACTAGTAGCTCTTCTCTTAATATACTATAGAGGGGGCCCTAGGGGAGTAATAGCTCCCTCCTATCTAGTCCTAGTATAAGGTTAATCTAATAGTTTACTCCTAGTTACTTAGGGGGTAGTAAATAAGCCTTATTAGGGTTAAATAAGTTAGGAAAATCCCTTAAGACTTAGTTTAGTAGATAGTATTATTAATCCTCTTTTAGTCTTAGGTTTAAGGCTTTCTTATTATTAAATAAGCTAATAGCTTATACTAATACCTCTTCTATACCCTCCTAGTACTTACCATATTATCTCGCTAGGTATTAATAAATTATAGAGAATAAGGGTATATTAAGGAACCTTATAGCCCTTATTTCCCCTATAACGGGAGTTTCTTCTTAGTCCTTTAGGTATAGCCTAACTTATCCCCTCCTATAGTATACTTAGTAGGCTATAGCGTTATAAATAACCTAGCTCTATTCTATCTAAGGGCGCCCTAAGAGGATATTAGGGTCTAGGCTATTAACTATACATATAAAGATATACTAAGTATAGCTACTTATTTCTAAGTTAAATACTACTATACCTAGTATATTACTTAGTAATAGTCTACTAAGTATATACCTTCTTATAAGTTAATATCTCTTCTTAATATATAGAAAGTAGAGGTATTAAGCTAGGGAAAAGTTAATTATTATATAAGTATTACTCCTAGTATCTACTAGGGTATAAGCTAGATATCCTTTATTAACTCTAACTTAAATAATAATAAGCTTATTATTAGCTAGTTATTCCTATTTATATTCTTCTTAACCTAATATCTCCTCCTTAATAAGCTCTAGGGCCTAATTTCGCTCTAGAGTTAGTCTTTTCCTAATTCCCTATCTTCTTCTAAGGAGTTAATTACTACCTAGTAGTTATTTATAACCTTATAATATACTATTTCCTCCTTTAAGATCTTTATTTTTATAACCCTAAGTAGCTAGTCCTCCTTACTAGGGTAATAGTAAGTAATATAACCTCTAGCTCTATAAGTATAATAGGTATAGGGGTCCCTTATACCCTTCTAAAGTTATTAGTATTATACTAAGGAGGTACCTAAGGAGGATCTAGAGTTTTAGTAGTTATAGCGTCTTACTTCCTTAACTTATAAGATATATATAGCTCTAGTTATATAGGTATCCCCCTTAGTATCCTTAGTAGTAAGTCTCTAGTAGGTTACTAGGTAGTTATTAGTAACCTTTTAACGCTCTACTTTCTATATAATACTCTAGACCTTTAAGAGCTAGCTATTATAATTAGCTAGTAGGTTAATAATAATTAGCTAATCCCTTAGCCTAGGGGTAAGGGAGGCCTCTAGAAGTAAGATCTAGACTTAGCTAGGCTAGTTTATATTACTTATATTAGTTAATATCTACTTAAATCTTAGTAGGAAAGTTACTAGGGATTTATTCTCTTTCTATTAGAAGGTTTATAGTTAAGCTATAGCTTATAACTAGATATTTAAGTCCTTATATATCTAGTTTACGTAAGCTATAAAGTCCTTAGGGTTATATTTTCCCTTGCTCTCCCTAGTTCTATAAAAAGTAGAGACTACTTACTAAGCTATAATATCTAAGTAAGAGTTAATAAGGTATTATATCTCTATATCTATAATATAGAACGCCTATCTATAGTAATCCTATACCTTATTTATTAGACCTAGGTAATATATTCCTTTTACTTACTTAAAAACTTTAGGAGTAGGGGTAATAGCTTTTAGTATATTATAATAAGTATTACTAATACCTTACTAATAGTACTTATAAGGATCTATATAGCTATATATTAGCTATTCCCCTACTTAACCTCTTATAACTATTACTAGAGGGACTTTATTACTATTACTAAATTAGCTTATAATAGCTTATCTTAAGTTTTAGCTATATTACTATTAACTATCTTACTACCTAATAGGGAGTAGTACTTAACCTATTATTATTATTATAGTAATAAGCTTAAATATATAAGGGGTTAGACCTAAGTTTATTTAATAAGAAGTTATTATAATATTATTTATTTAAGCTAGAGAGGAAAAGGGGAAGTTTTCCTCTCTAGTAGAGATTTTACTAGTTTATAGGAAATAACTAGGTAGGCCCTAGGTAAGCCCTAGGTAGCTCCTTAAGGTAGTAAACCTAGGCAGAAGCCTAGGTAAGCTTAACCTAGGCGTAGCCTATAACAATTAGAACCTTATAATATTACTTTAAGTTATAAATACTAACTAGAGGAGTATTAGTAAGGTATTAGTAGAGATTAAGTTAACTTACTACCTTATTATAAGCTTTATTCGCCTCCTTAGTATACTTAGCTTATATATCCTATACCTCTAGCTACTTACTAACTAGCTACTCTATTTCTAAGTAGTAGTAGTAAAGCTCTTTATATTACTTATATAATAACTTAGTTTACTTCTTAGCCTCGTTAGTAAAGTACTACTAGTACCTAGCTATATCCTCTAAGGTAATTACCTAGTAGTTCTCTATCTCTATAGAGATCGTAGCCTCCTTAGCCTTATACTTCTTAAGCGTTATAATAGCCTTATTCTTCTTAACTTAGAGGGCTTTCTTAACTATAAGCTAAGTAGTAAGAATCTCCTCCTAAATATAATTAGATATTAATAGTAAAATACTAGGGAGGTACTAAGGACTTACTTTATTCTTAGTATATTATACCTAAAAGTTAGGCGCGGAACTAGCCTTATCTATAAGGTATTTAATTTTATTAATAGCGCTTATTATATAATAAGTAGCTTATAGTAAGTTAGTAAATAAGAAATAGAAAATACTAAGTAAACCTTATTATAATATAAGCCTTATTATTACCTATCTTAATATAACGCTTATATTTAGTAGAGGTATTTAAGAAATAAATAGATTAGTAATAAATTTAAAACCTAAAACTAGTAAAATATTAGATAAGTATTAAATAAGAACTAGGAGCTTGTTATTACTCTTAAAGTAGAGAATTAAGCTTATAAGGAGCTTAGTATTAGGGATATCCTCCTTAGGGAGCTCCTATTTTACTATAGCTAGGAGGTATTAGTAGTAGGGGTACCCCTAGAGTATACCTATAGTAAGGAGGGGAGCTTCGCTAATAGTATTAATAGCGTTAGTAATAGAGGATAATATAATAATAAATTCGTTATATAATAATTAAGATAAAGTTATTAGTCGGGGAGTAAGAAGCTAATAGTAAGTTATTAATAATAATAGTAATATTATAAATCTAAAGAAGTAAGAAGGAGAGATTTTAATAGGGTAAAATTTAGAGAAATATTTATATATTTTTAACTTAATACTAAAACTAGCTTTTTATATAGCTAAAAGGAGGATAATCTCTAGATTATTATATTATTTAACTTTATTTAACTTTACTATATATAGGGAGGTACTAGGTAGCTACTAGATAATACCTAATAGCCCCCTATATTATAATAAAGGCCTTCTTAATCCCTAGAGGGAGAATGCCCTTATTGGACTTATAAAGGGGCTAAATATATAATAATAGGCGGAAAATATAATAATTCAGAGGGCGAATTCAAAGTAATTAAAACAAGCCTAAATAATAATACGTTTTAGCGTAACCCTATGAAGGAAGGCTACTAGATAACGACTAGCAGCCCATTATACTATAATAAAGGCCTTCTTTATCCCTAGAGGGAGAATACCCTTATTAGACCTATAAAGGGGCTAAAATCATAATAATAAGCAGAAAATATAATAATTTAGAGGGCAAATTTAAAGTAATAAAAACGAGCTTAAATAATAATATATTTTAGTATAACCTTATAAAGGAAGGAGTAACCCTTATAAGGGGGCTTAGCTATAACTATTTAAATAACTACTAAGTAGTCCTAGACTTATTAAATAAAGCTATAAGAGTAGTTAGAGTAAGGGGATTAGCCTTATTACTAGCTTATTACTCCTCTAAGTTATAAAGTCCCTTAATACCTAGGTATAAGAGCTATAAGAGTATTTAAAATAGAGGATAGGTACCCTACTACTAGTTAACTACTCTTTTAAGCTACTTAGCTATTTTAAGAAGGGTTATATAACTAGAATAAGGGATATTAAATTCTAAACCTATAGAAACTAAAAGTTATAAAATCCTATAGGGAGATATTAAGTACCCTCTAGGTAATTACTAAGTAAACTAGTTTAAAAGTAAACTAGTTTAAAGGGGGGGGATTATATTATAAGCTAGGATAATATTATAGGGAAAAGGGCTTAGTAAGCTAAGTAGGGAAGTCTATAGGAGTTAGGAGATATAGGGAGGTACTAGGTAACTATTAGATAAGCCCTCTAGCCCTTACCTAGTAGAGTAGAGGGCTAGAGAAGAATATTTAATCTTAGCTACCCTTAACTATACTGACTCTATTACTCTATACTATACTAGTTTGTAATAACATAGTTAAATGGAACGCCTCTAGCCGTGGCCGCGGCTAGACTAACATAGCCGCCTAAGCTCTATACGCGTTAAGTTCAAGCTTATCAAAGCCAGTTAACGCTAGTCTAGATCTTAGCGGGTTATCGAGGATAGCCTTATAAATCTCAGCAATAAGCTTGAGGCGTTCGGCTAGTAGAAAATTAGAGCTGGGATCGTCTAGGTAATCCTTGCGGCCGATTAATTCTCTAGTTACTCGAGCAGTAAAGTTCCTCTTTATAACCGCAATATCGCGAGGTATAAGTCGAGTGAGGCGTCCTAGTTTTTAATCTTCGCAGAGAGAATACATCGGAGGCTAGCCTATCGCATAGCGCTAGTGCACGGACTTCTAGGTAGTTAACGCGTGAGCAAACCGTTAGCTTCCTACGGTACCTATAAACATACTAAAGTTAGGTAACCTATTTTTAATGCCTGGGATACTTAACTAACGGAATTAGAATAGAAGTATTCGAGCGGTAGATGCATTAATTATAGAATATAGAGATCTAACCTAACTTATGAGAAGATGCTAAAGGCTTAAGATATTAGCCTAGTAAACCGCCTGCTGAGAAACAAGCCCGCTAGATTTTACTTATATGGGAAGGAAAATAAACTAGTGCCTTTTGTTCGTTCTTTCTACTTATAATAACGTCTAAAATAAAACCAGGTTTTAGTAGAGCATTAGTCCCCTTGTGAACGAGATACTAAAAGGAAGTGTCCAGAAGCTGGGGAGATGCTCCAGTCATCTATCTTTGCTGAGTGCTAATCTCTTTAATACGACTTTGACTCTGTGGCGAATAGGATGAGCCGTAAAAGTGGAACTATAATTGCAATAATGCAATTACGGCTTATATACGTATCACGATATACCCCCTCAGTTTCGCCCTAATAAGCGCGGAACTATAACACTTTTAACCTTCTAATTAGGTATATCTCGCTAAAGTCTAGGTAGTTAAGCCGCTAGGATTCGAACTTATAACGCTAAGGTAGGGGACTCGAACCTCGAACCTCGAACCTCGAACCCCTAGGGTAGGGATTATATAAGCCTAAAAGATATACTCAAACTATTCTAGTATATAGTCAGGGTAGTATAGAGCTAGGCTTATAACTATAGCGAATAGGATGAGCTGCAAAAGTGGAACTATAATTGCAGTAGTATAATTGCGGCTTATATACGTATCACAACAGACTCTCACTATCAAAGATACACACGGCTAAGATGCACTGTTATTAGTAGGTTCGGGACTGTAACAGGCGCTAACGTTCTGTCCGGAACGCTAAAGTGGAAATAATTTTAGCGATCCCGGGAGAAGATAGGCCTAGCTAGATAGAGGAGGAGGTAGTAATATCTTAAGTCCGTCTTAAACTAGCTATATTAGCATATAGTACTTGTATTAAATAGAAATCTGCTAGGAATAGAGAATCCGCCCCTCTTTCTGATAGTACTGCTCTTAGCGCTCTAGATATAATATAGATGCTATGAGCTTCCTAGGGTTGCGTCTATTAACCTAGATTCTCACTACTAGAGCATTCCTTTTCCTAGCGCCCTGCTATCTAGGCGAAGCTTCAGCTAGGTTAATAGAGCTACCTAAGAGGTAACTAAATCTAGCACTATACGTCTCACGGATAAGTTTCAACCTATTAGCTAGTAGGAAAGTATTGTCGTCCGAAAAGTCTTTACGACTCGACCGATAAGTCTATAGTATCTCTCCCACAAGAGAACCACTATCTGAATTATCTTCACACACACGTTAGAAAAAGTTAAAATGTCATTTCCTGGTGCCATGGCGTCTGTAAATTGACCAAACGTAACCAACAGCTGAAGTGCCATTCCTGGAGTTCGCGATTGACGATATCTCCGAAGTGGAAGGTGTGGGTCAATGGCGTTACGCGATTGGCCACCGCCCAGACTCACCCCCTCCACCCCCAGCCCCAAGCGGGTGGCGCTATCCCTGCTCCTGTGACTTCCCCTTTAACCAGGGTTCCGAGTTTTTCTGCTTTAGCCTAAAAAAGCAGTGCTTTTATATCAGCCCAAAAAAGCGATAAAAGCGTGACATTGCACTAAACTAAGCCTAATTAGGCTAGCATAAGGCTAACCTAACCTAATAATCGCAGTTAGGCTAACTTTTAAGCTCTTTTTTCCCTCCTATAATACTACCTCTGCTACTATTATTATTATCGCTAATAACGCTCTGCTATTATTATTATTATTACTAATAATATTGCGATAGCTTTAGGAGGCCTTGAAACTGCTATTGTTAAGTAGTTGTTTCGCCTATATTACGATTATAACGATAAGGACTAAAAAGAGTAGTATAAATACTATAGCTAGGTATTATAGGCTACGCCCGGGTTAAGCTTACCTAGGCTTCTACCTAGGTTTACTACCTTAAGGAGCTACCTAGGGCCTACCTAGGGCCTACCTAGTTATTTCTTATAAACTAGTAAAATCTCTACTAGAGAGGAAAACTTCCCTTTTTCTTCTTTAGCTTAAATAAATAATATTATAATAACCTCTTATTAAATAAACTTAGGTCTAACCCTTTATATATTTAAACTTATTACTATAATAATAATAATAAGTTAAGCGCTACTCCCTACTAGTTAGTAAGATAGTTAATAATAATATAGCTAAAACTAAAGATAAGCTATTATAAGCTAATTTAATAGTAATAATAGAGTCCCTCTAGTAATAGTTATAAGAGGTTAAGTAGGGGAATAGCTAATATATAGCTATATAGATCCTTATAAGTACTATTAGTAAGGTATTAGTAATACTTATTATAATATACTAAAAGCTATTATCCCTACTCCTAAAGTTTTTAAGTAAGTAAAAGGAATATATTACCTAGGTCTAATAAATAAGGTATAGGATTACTATAGATAGGCGTTCTATATTATAGATATAGAGATATAATACCTTATTAACTCTTACTTAGATATTATAGCTTAGTAAGTAGTCTCTACTTTTTATAGAACTAGGGAGAGCAAGGGAAACTATAACCCTAAGGACTTTATAGCTTACTTAGATTAGATATATAAAAACCTAAATATCTAGTTATAAGCTATAGCTTAACTATAAACCCTCTAATAAAAATAGAATAAATCCCTAATAACCTTCTTATTAAGATTTAAGTAAATTCTAGCTAATATAAGTAGTATAAACTAGCTTAATTAAGTCTAGATCTTATTTCTAGAGGCCTCCCTTACCCCTAGGCTAAGCAACTAGCTAATTAGTATTAACTTATAAACTAATTATAATAGCTAGCTCTTAAAGGTCTAGAGTATTATATAGAAAGTAGAGCGCTAGAAGGTTACTAGTAACTACTTAGTAACTTATTAGAGACTTATTACTAAGGATATTAAGGGGGATATTTATATAACTAGAGCTATATATATCTTATAAGTTAAAGAGGTAAGACGTTATAACTACTAAAACTCTAGGTCCTCTTTAGGTACCTCCCTAGTATAATACTAATAGCCTTAATAGGGTATAAGGGACCCTTATACCTATTATATTTATAACGCTAGAGGTTATATTACTTAGCGCTATCCTAATAAAGAAGACTAGCTACCTAGGGTTATAAAAGTAAAGACCTTAAAGGAAAAACTAGTATACTATAAGGTTATAAATAACTATTAAGTAATAACTAATTCCTTAGAAGAAGATAAGAAGTTAGAAAAAGACTAACTCTAGAGCGAGATTAAGCCCTAAAGCTTATTAAAAAGGAGATATTAGGTTAGAAAGAATATAAATAGGAATAACTAGCTAATAATAAGCTTATTATTATTTAAATTAGAGTTAATAGAGAATATCTAGCTTATACCCTAGTAGATATTAAGAGTAATACTTATATAATAATTAACCTTTCTCTAGCTTAATACCTTTACTTTCTATATATTAAGAAGAGATACTAACCTATAAGGGGGTATATACTTAGCGGACTATTACTAGGTAATATACTAAGTATAGTAGCGTTTAACCTAGTAATAAGTAGTTATACTTATATATCTTTATATATATAATTAATAGCCTAGACCCTAATATCCTCTTAGGACGCCCTTAAATAGAATAGAACTAAGTTATTTATAATACTATAGCCTACTAAGTATACTATAGGAGGGGATACGTTAGGCTATACTTAAAGGATTAAGAAGAAACGCCCCTTATAAAGGAAATAAGGATTATAAGGTCCCTTAATATACCTTTATTCTCTATAATCTACTAATACCTAGTAAGATAATAGGGTAAGTACTAGGGTACTATAGAGGTATTAGTATAAGCTATTAGCTTAGGTAATATTAAGAAAGCCTTAAACCTAAAACTAAAGGAGGATTAATAATACTATTTACTAAGCTAGGTCTTAAGGGAGTTTCCTAACCTATATAACTCTAATAAGGCTTACTTATTACCCCTTAAGTAACTAGGGATAAACTACTAGATTAACCTTATATTAAGACTAGATAGGAGGGAGCTACTACTCCCCTAGGGCCCCCTTTATAGTATATTAAGAGAAGAGCTACTAGTACTAAAAAAGACCCTATAAGACCTCCTAGATAAGGGGTTTATTAAGACTACTAGCTTACCTACTAGGGTACTAGTGCTCTTTATAAGGAAGCTAGGTAGGGGGATTTACTTCTATATTAACTATAGGGCTCCTAATATAATTACTAAGAAGGACTATTACCCTCTCTTATTAATTTCTAAGATATTATGCTAAGTAAGTATAGCTAAATAGTATACTAAGCTAGATATAGTAATAGCTTTGTGTAAGAATACCGAAGGTACATCTTAAAAGCTTCTATAATAATCTTATAAGGTTTATATAAACCTTAATAAATAACTATAGTATATATAGTTACATACCTATATAATGTCTCTTTAATAATACTTTAATAACTATAAAATATAAAATTATAACTATAAAAGTATTTCCTTCATGGAATAAATACTTTAAAAATCTATATAAATTCTAATAATAGCAATAACCTTATATATATATATATATATATTTATAATCCTTAGCTTTATAGCTATAAATATACAGAAATTGCGCACGGACCACATAGTGATCCAAGCGCGATTTCTGCTTAATAAGCTACTACTTTGCAGTTACGTTTCAGAATATCTTACCCCTCACTTCGTGAGGTAGGGCTCACTTCGTGAGGGTAGGATTTGTAACTTAGAAACAACATCATTAATACTATTAATATTCAACGATTTCTCTATTAATTAATTCCAGGAAAAATACCTCCTTATGCTTAAATTTATCAGCTTTCATCACCATATTACTCAGCCTATCAATGTCCATTATTCAGGCTGTTTTACCGCCCCTTTTGCTACCTATATACCTATTCTTACACTTTCTATAAGTTAAGAGTAGTAAAGGAGTACTAGGAGAGAACTATATTCCATACCTAATATAGGTTATTTAAGTAGATAATCTACTTATTTAGCCTCACTAGCGCTTTTACTAGCTTCTAGTAATATATTAATAATACCCTATAGGACTTTTTTAACAACTTTATTACTACTTATATAAATAATATATTAATTTACTCTAATAGGATAAGGGAAGACTATAAGAGGAAGGTTTAGGAAGTCCTCTAGAGGCTAGTAGATATAGGCCTAAACCTTAACCTTACGAAGTATAAGTTCTTAGTTAAGAGGGTTAAGTATATAGGGTTTATTATAATAATAAGAGAGGGTTTCTCTTATAACCCTAAGAAACTCTAGGTAACTACTAAGTAGTTACCCCCTACCTCCCTAAAGGGGGTCTAGAGCTTCCTAGGGTTTATAAATTATTATAATATATTTATATTAGAATATAGGGATATTACTAGACTACTTATACTACTTATTAAGAAGAATATAACGTTTTAGTAGGGAAATAACTAAGAATAAGCCTTCTTATAGCTTAAGTAGCTTTATAATACCTAGCTAGTACTCTATTAGTTTAATTTAGAAGATAAAACTATTATTAAAACTAACTATTTAGGATTTATACTAAGAGGGGTACTTTTATAAATTAACCTAGAGGGTACCTAGCGTCCTATAGTATTCTACTTATAGAAGCTCTTACCTATAGAGTATAACTACCCTACTTATAATAAGGAGCTCCTAGTAGTCCTTTCTTACCTATATATATAGAGGGTAGAGCTATATAATATAACTACTTTTAAGGTATTAACTAACTACTAGGGGCTTAAATACTTTATAAAGAAGTAATACCTTATAGAGCGCTAGAGCTAGTAAGTAGAGGAGCTATCCTAGTATAATTTTACTATTAAATACTACCCTAATAAGGAAGTAGTAGCCCCTAATACCCTCTTTTAGAGAGAGTAAGATATACTATAGGGATAGGATAATAAGTAGAAGTAGAGAAGGGTCTTATAGCTAATACTAGACTGCGCCTACCCCTATAGGGACCTTATAGTTAGCCACCTAGTAAGGAGAAGTTAGAAGGGCTATACTAATATCCTAGGTATTATAGTCTTTAATAATAACCCTAAACTATAGGTATTATAGCTAGAAACTATAAAGAAGGATATAATATATAAAGCTATATACTATATAGTTACCTACTAGCTTTAGAGCTTCTTATTAGATATAAAGGCTAAGGTTTAAATTAATAAGTATAATATTAATAGTTAGAGGAGACTAATATTTAGGGGGAGGCTATAGGTACCTAGTAGGGAGAATAATAATAACCTACTAGGGGAGCTCTATATAAAGATTATTTAATAGAGCTATAACTTAAGTATAACTACTTACCTAGGCTATAATAATATACTACAAATAGTAAGCTAGTAGTTCTATTAGCTAGGATAATTATAAATAATATAGAGATTTATAAGAAGTTATAATATCTATAGAGGGATATATATCTAGAGGTAAGCTAAGAGGGGCTTCCTAAAGCCTCTACTAATACTTACCTAGTTATATTTAAACCTCTTAATAGACTTTATTATAAACTTATTACTTATAAAGGATAATACTAGCTAATACTTATAGGTTATAGTAAATAAGCTAGGTAAGTTAGTAATATTAGAGGAGATAGGTATTATAAAAGTAGATATATATACCTACTAGTTCCTTACCTCCTACCTCTATTTCTATAGGTTCTTATATAGTATTATTAGTAATTAAGGGTCTAACTAAGTAAGCTACTTCTAGGCTAAATTCTACTACCTTACTAATTTAAGGAGGTTATTAAGTACTATATACTATCTATAGACTAATAGTAATATTAAGAGGTAGAACTAGGAGATATAAGCTATCCTATAGGTATTTAAAACCTAGGTATAGGATAACTAGGGGTAGCTCTTACTTATTACTTAGCTAGCGCTTTATAATAGGGTTAGTAATATAACTAGGCTCTCGCTATTCTTCTTAGAATATAGGTACTATATTAACCCTATACTTATAGTAGATAATATAGTAGAGGTGACCCCCTCTAGGGATATAATAGCTACCCTCCTAGTAATAAGACTATAGGAGATAGTAAACTTTATCTAAGTAAGTATTATAGCTACTTAATAATATAATAAAGAGAATATAAACTAGTATAAGATACTTATAGAGGAGTACTAGGTAGGTAATAAGGTTTAGCTTTTAGGAGCTAATTATAAAAGCCCTAGGCCTAGTAAGAAGCTATTATAATTATATTATAAATATACTATAATAGGACTCCTAAGCCTATACTTCGTTAAGTTAGATATACTTAGTAATATCTACCTAAGGTTCTATATAGACCTCCTCTAGAGAGTACTAGAGGACCCCTTACCTATATAATAAGGATAGACCCCTAGCTACTATTAATTATAGCTAATAATAGCGAATTTAAGTAGTATATAGAGGAGATATATATAGCGCGATAGAAAGTAGTTAGGCGAGGGTAGAGGTACGAGGTCCTAGTTAAGTAGGAAGGGTATATAGAGCTTACCTAGGAGCTTCTAGAAGCTATTATAGAGATTGCTATAGTAAATAGGTATAAAGCCCTATATAAGCTAGTTATAGATAATAATAATAACCTAGCCTATACCTAGGGGAGGGACTAGCTAGGAGGGGGGATAGTATTATAAGCTATACCTAGGTTAAGCTTACCTAGGCTTCTACCTAGGTTTACTATCTTAAGGAGCTACCTAGGGCCTACCTAGGGCTTATCTAGTTATTCCCTATAAACTAGTAAAATCTCTACTAGAGAGGAAAACTTCCCCTTTTCCTCTTTAGCTTAAATAAATAGTATTATAGCAACCTCCTATTAAATAAACTTAGGTCTAACCCCTCACACTAGGTTACTATAGTTAGTATCTCTTAGTAGAGGAAGTATCTCGACCGCTGCTTATAATACCTCGAATACTAAACCCGTACCTAACTACTAATTATAGCTACCCTTATTACTATAGTTATAGTTAATAATACCTTTAGAGACCTAATAGACTAGCTAAACTATTATACTGCTCTTTCTATCTTTACTAATAGTTACCCCTTTACTTTCTATAAAGAAAACTAGACCTGCGACTTAACTACGCTACTTTAACCTAGCTAGAAGCTACTATTATTATATAGCCTCCGCGAGGTATATTTACCTTATATCTATAATAACTACTACTATAAAGTTAAGGCTATTATTAAAGCTTCGCCCTATATTAATATAACTTTTAATAGCTTTAAAGATAACGCTAATAATTATATTATTAATATCTCTATTATACTATCTAGTAGTACTACTTTCTTCTAGTATATATAGGTAACTACTAACTACTCCTATAGCGTAATATAGAGTACCTAAGAGCTCCTTCCTATCCTTAAAGAGATTTCTATAGTTAAGGGTATTTCTAACCTTAAGCGGATTAATAGCTTTATAACTAATATAAATAATACTATAAGGGCTTTATACTAAGAGATTACTTATTAACTAGGCGTTAAGTATATTATTCCTATTCTCTACGATTCTTATAGGCTAAACTTTCTTATTAGCGATATTATAAAGCTTTCTCTATAGTAACTAATTATTAAGAAGGCCTTAAGTATTATTAGTTACTTCTATACCTTATAGTTATAGTTAGCCCGACTTTAGCGACTCTAAGTTACTATTTATAATAAGCCTAAAGCCCTACTTACTTCCTCTTTTACCTAATAGGGAAGTATAGAGCGTTACTTATTATTAGTATTCTATTTAAAGGGTGCCCTCCTTAAATATATCTACCTTAATAATATTACTAGCTAGTAAGGCTCTATTATAAGGGATAGTAACGCTAGTAGTATTACTATACTAATTAGTATTATTAGTAATAAACTTTTCTAGCTCTATATAGAGACTCTTATCGACCTACTTAGACCTATTAGTAAGGCTATTAAGATATCAGAAACTAATCGATCCTATGCTAGTTATATACTTACCTATTAGAAGGGTATTTAGTACTACTATAAGGCGCGCTACGCTACTAATGCGTACTAAGTTAACTAGGTAGAGATATTTAGAGTATTTAACGCCTACTAGGTAAAACAAATTACTAATATTAATGTTATTATATCTGCCCTCCTACCTTTTAATACGTAGCGTATATATAGTAATAACGAGTAGGTATTTATATTTAATTAGCTAGAGAGATTTACCCTAACTACTACTTACTATAACACTTATTATGTTAAGATCCTTAACCTTTATATAGTTATAGGCCTATTATTTAACCTAATAACCCCCTTTTAGGCGCCCGCGTAGAGCCTACTTATAGCGTAGAAGTATATATAAGTCTAGAACTTAAAACTAGCCCTATTAGCGCTATAAGTACTAGGCTATATTATAACTTTAGTCCTATTAGAGAGAAGCTTTTTAGTATTTAATTTTATATATTATTTAGCTTATAATTAATTAGCTCCTGAGATTACTAATAAGCTTATATTTATATATATAAATAGTTAAGTACTTAAATAGCTAAGCGCCTAGGAGGGAGGGTATTTATAGCTACTACTATTAGTAATATAGGAGTCTCTTATAGAGGAGGAGTTAGTATAATTAGAGAGGGATATTCTTAACTTATATATAGGAGAAGCCCTAGCCCTTAACTTAGAGTTTATTAAGAGCTAATTAATTTTAGTTTATATAGAGATTACTATAGTAAGCGAAATTTGCTTACTCTAGCCTAAAAAAGCAGTGCTTTGCTTTATATAAGCTGAGAAAAGCGTAGCGAGCATTTGCACCTTCGGAACCCCGCCTTCAACACTCACACACAGATCTCATCTCCATTGGTAAGCCAACTTAAATCGCCAACGCAAGAGGAAAATGCCACCGAACACGCAGTCCGACGAAGCCCGACGGCCGCTCCTGGCCGACTCTCACGAAGAGTACGGCGCGACCGCCGACGGCCCGGACCGCGCCGCCCCTCCAGAAATCGCCGTCGAGGAGCGCGCGGCCGGGACCTTCACGCGCAACCTGGGCACTCTCGACGCCTTTGCGATCGTCATCAGCATCGTCATCGGAAGCGGCATCTTCACCTCTCCGGGCTCCATCGACACCAACGTGCCCTCGCCGGGCGCCGCGCTGGTCGTGTGGCTCGTCGGGGGCGTGCTGGCGTGGACGGGCGCGAGCGCGATGGCGGAGCTGGGGACCGCCATTCCCGGCGAGGGCGGCGTGCAGCCTTTCCTGCGCTACATTTACGGCGACCTTTTCGGGTTCCTCGCGGCGTGGACCTGGATCGTCGCCGTCATGCCCGCGACCCTTGCCATCCTGTCCATCGTCTTTGTCGAGAGCATCTACTCCGCCGGCGGGGTGACGGACCAGGCCGGCGCCGTCTCGCACAAGCTGTTCTCGACCCTGATCCTCGTCGCCATGAACGGCGCCAACTCCATCAGCACCAAGGCGAGCACCCGCCTCAACAACCTCTTCGTGGTCACCAAGTTCGTCAGCATCGCCGCCGTCGTGCTCGCAGGTGTTGTCGTGGTCGCTATCCAGGCCGCGGCCCATGACCGGGACATTGGCGGGAGGGACTGGTTCAACAGGCCATGGTTCGAGAACCGCAAGACGATCCTGCCCGACGGCGGTGAAATCGACTGGAGCAGGATCGGGGCGTGGGGCATGCTCGGCTTCTACTCGGCTGCCCTCTACGGCGCGCTCTGGGCCTACTCGGGCTGGGACAAGGCCATCTACGTTACTGCCGAGCTTCGAGAGCCTGCGCGTCAGCTCCCTCTGGCCATCAACTCGGCGGTGCCGACGATCATCCTCTGCTTCATCGCGGCGAATGCGGCTTACTACATCTTGCTTCCGTGGTCCGTCGTTTCCACGACCGACAGCGTTGCAGTCGTGAGCAACACAAATTCATGAGCTTGTAGAGAACTAGACTAACTGACACTTTCAGACCGCCATCAATCGCCTGCTGGGCCCCGGCTTCGGGATTCTGGCTGCGATTCTCATTTGCCTCGTGGTTGCCGGCTCCCTCCTCGGCAACTCCTTTGTGGCGGGCCGCATGACGGTGGCCGCCGCCAACTTCAACTGGCTCCCAAAGTTCCTCGGCTTCGTCGGCCGCGCCGGCGTCAGGGCCGACGAAAGCTCCCCGGCCGACTCATCGTCCGACGAGTCTTCGGGCTTGGCAAAGGGAAAGTCCGACGCACCCCTGAACGCCCTCCTCCTCTCTACCGTGTTGTCGGCGTTGTACATCTTTTTTGGCAACTTCCGTGCTCTCCTCACGTTCAACGGCCTAGGCGAGTACACGTTCTTCTTCCTGACGGTTCTTGGCGCCATCATCCTCCGGTTCCGGGAGCCGAAGCTGCGCAGACCGTACAAGCCGTTTGTGTTGGTTCCTGTCGTGTTCGCCGTGGTGAGCGGGTTCGTCGTCGTGAGAGGTGCCGTCTTTGCTCCCGTGCAGGCTATAATCTTAATCGTGCTGTGGCTGGTCGGCCTCGGGTTCTACTGGGCTAGACGGAAGTATGCTGCTCGAAGTGCGAGAGCTGAGTAGAGAAGGTGGAAGGCTTCTGGTTTTTTGGCACGTTGATGATGAGATCTGACTCGCCAGCGATCAATCAAGAGAAGAGCTCCACACACTTATTGACATTCTCGGTCCTATAGACTAGATCCGATTATTTCATAAACACGATGTAGGGTCCACATTTACAGTTCCTCGCTCAGCTCATCCAGCTTAGTAGGATCATCCAAGTCGGCAAACAGCTTCACACCCCAGCTGCGCCCCGGGTTGTTCAGGCGATGCTTCCGGTCATGGGTCCCGATGTCCTTCAGCTCCTCGTCGCTAAACTCAACCTCCAAAGCCTTCTTGTTGGAGACAATGTGCGAGTCCTTTGTGCTCTTGGGGATCACACTCGTGCCCCTCTGGACGCCCCAGGCCAGCACGGCCTGGAAGACGCTGACGCCCTTCTCCTCGGCGATGCCGGCCCAGTACGGGTCCTCGTAGATGGCGGGGATGTCGTCGCGGTACGTCGGGTTCGTGTTGGCGAGGGGCGAGTACGCGATGACCTCGATGCCCTTCTCCCGGTGCCAGTCCACGAACGCCTGCTGCTGCAGGTACGGGTGCGTCTCGAACTCGTGCGCGTACGGCTTGATCTCGGCGACCTCGAGGATCTTCTCGACGTCCGCCTTGGCGAAGTTGGAGAGGCCGATGCGGCGGGTCAGGTTGGCCCTGACGAACCCTTCGAGCGTCTTCCAGGTGTCGACGATGGAGGTCTCCTTGTCGAGCTCGGTGGTGCCGGGCACGAAGGCGACGGGCCAGTGGACGAGGTAGAGGTCGAGGTAGTCGACGCCGAGGTCGGCGATGGACTTTTTGACGGCGGCCTCGGCTTCCTCCTGGCGGTGGTCCGTGTTCCACAGCTTTGAGGTGACCCAGACGTCCTTGCGCGCGACGCCGCTGTCGGCGATGCCCTTGCCGGTCTCGTCCTCGTTGCCTGGCGTGTTTGGTCAGTATCTTGTCCTCATACGGCTCGTGCCTCGTCGGACTCCTCGTCGAACTCACGGTAAATCTTGGCCGCGTCGATGTGATTGTATCCGACCTCGCCCACGGCATACTCGACGGCGTGGGCGACCTTGGACTTGTCCGACAGCCAAGTCCCCAGTCCCAAGGCGGGGATCTTGTCGAGCCCGGGCCGGGAAGCTCGGGCCAGACCCGCGGCGACGGCGGCGGTGGTTAGCGCCTTGATGAAGACCATCTTTGACTCTTGTTTTCTTCTCTCTCGATTGGCAATGTTTAGACAAAAGTTGAGGTTGCCCACTCCCGAGATGGAAATCGAGGGGAAAGGGTACCGCTTTTTACACTCTTTTTCATCCCAAATCCCCTCCCTTGCACGCAAAATCGCATCATCCATCCGGTCCCACTGTTTTCCGTTGCGCTTCTGCAGAATGCTCGGGGAGTGACAGGGCCGTGACATCATGCATCTCCTCACTTACACCACCGCCTGCGCGGGCCGTGAGAGTGGGTGATACGCGCAACGTCGCACCTCAGAGCACGTCAACGCTCTCGAATGGCTAGAATTACTTCCTAATCATATCATTCATCTGCTATTATGCAATTGCCGCAGTCCAAGAGCATAGCATCAATAAGCTCGCATCCCCACGCCGAGTCCCATTAACAAAACCACCACCGCACTCACCAGCACCGGGACCGGTACCCCCCCCCCCCGTCCGCGCTTCGCCCGAAGAGGAAGGTGACGCCTCCATAGCGACGGCCATAGCTCCCTTTCCCGCCCCACTGCCTCCGCCGTCATCGGTCCCGACACCACCGGCGGCGAGGGCCTCGTTGACGACGTCCCAGGAGTAGCAGGCGCCCTTGTAGTGGGAGACGACGTTGGAGATGTGCGCCTCGATGACGGGGGTGAGGGTTTCCGGGGTCCACGTGCCTTGGGAGACTGCGGGCTGTGAATCGGTCTCGTATGTTCCAGTACAGTACCCCAGTGGGACGATCTCATCAAACTCACCGAAAGAGGGCAGTTGGGAGTGCCATGTAAGTGCATGGCATCTCACCATCTGCTCATTCGCCCGCGCGACGGCGAGGACCGCGTCCGGGTTCTTGAACTGGAACTGGCCCTGCGTCTTCTCCGTCGCGTCCCATTTCTGACTGTTTTCCGGCACGACGAGTCCGAACTCGCCCGTGCGGTTGAGGATGGCCATGTACGCCGCATCGCCGAACTGCGCCGTGTCCGTCGCCGTGCCGAAGAACAGCTTTCCGCTTTTGACGGCCAGATCGTGGAGGCCCTGCCCCGAGACGAGAGTCCCGCACGTCGTCGCCGCCGCCAGGAGAAGAGATATCGTCGTGATTCTGGCCATGGTGTGGGGCCAAGCGCTGAGATGCGATGAAAAACAGGATAGCGTGGACACGCCGCCATTCGGTGCGTCGTCTCATGGGCGGGCACAGACTCGTCCGTATATCGCCCGGCGCATGACTTTCGAGACATGGTTCAGCGATGGTTTGAGCAGCC
Organism: Colletotrichum ledebouriae; assembly: GCA_036785755.1. Lineage (NCBI taxonomy): Eukaryota > Fungi > Ascomycota > Sordariomycetes > Glomerellales > Glomerellaceae > Colletotrichum > Colletotrichum ledebouriae. The sequence goes on from JAVHLU010000424.1 coordinate 33,880, forward strand.
GCAGGTCAAGATTCGATCGGATGTTTGCGATGTAACGTGCCGGGCCGGGATTCTGAGAGAGAGGAACGAGGTCGCGGGTTGGTGGTCTGTTGGTGATTCAGACTACGTTTCAGGACCGCCCGAACTCGATGGATTGGGTTCAAGGTTGGCGCGATAGTAACGCTTGGCATCGGCAGGGATACGTTCTGCGGATGTGGCACGGGGCTGAGCCGGACTGATGAACTCGTAGCGGATGCGGCCCCCGCCATCTGGCGGGATGATGCGGGGCCGATGGGATGCCGGGCCGGAAAGACGGAATCAGAGGTCAGATGGCTCCACGCAACAAGCTTCGTAAGCCCTTGATAACAAAAACGCGTGAAATCGAATTCGCATTCTATTACGCCATGCCGTGCATTAAAAGAAATCATTACATTAAGCCCGACCTGCAGTCACACAGATCCCAAGTTCCTCCATGCCCAATTCCCAGCCTCAAAAGGTGATTATTAACACAATCCCCGAAGGCCACCCAGCCGGAACCCTAGAACCAGAAAAAAAACACGTTTTAGCACAAACACTCTTTACCTCCCGAACAGACTGATCCGAAACTTGCCCTTCTTCCCCTGCATCGAGCTGCGCCCGCTCATTGGCCTCTCGTCGTAGCTCATAATACTGCTCGCGGGCCTGGGGACCGTCCTCGGCGAGCTGTTGTTGTTGTTGTGGTTGCCGTACATCTGGTGCTGCTGCTGCGAGACCTGCGGCATGGGCGGCATCTGCTGCTGCTGCGGACCGTAGTCGCCGCGCAGCGCCCTCTCGACGTCGAGGTGCTGGCGCTCGTACTCGTCGTGCTTGCCCTTGGCGTCGAGGAAGCGCTGTTCGGCGGCGCGGCGGCGCTCCTGCAGGGCGCGCAGCTCGTCGTCGAGCTGCGTCATCTGGCCCTGCGCCTCGGCCATCAGGTTGTGATACTCGAGCATCTTGCGCTGCAGGGGCTCCAGCACGCTCTTGGAGATGGAGGGGCTCTGGAGCCGGTCGATCTCGGCCGCCGAGTCGTTCAGGCCGCCGAGGTGGTGGTTTGCGGGCGGGGAGGGCGGGCGAAGACCGCCGGCGGCGGCGGCGTTGGGGGCTTGTCGGGAGGAGGACACGCGCGGCGAGGCTTGGGATTCGCCGCCGGGAGGAGGAGCCGATGCGCCGCCGCTCATCTGCGGATCGGAGACGGTCGGCGCGGGACCGCCGGATGTGGAGGATTGTCGGCGGGCGTGGCGCTCGGTGCGGCGGCGGGAGTAGCCTCCTGCTCCTCCTGCGGCAGCTGCGGCGGCGGCGGCGCCTCGGGAGGCCGGGGACCAGTCATCCTCGGGAGCGCCGGTGTAGGGCGGGAGCTGGGAGTTGACGGGGGGAGGTTGAGGGTACGAGCGGCGGTTTTGGGATGCGTTTGCCATGGAGGGCGGACCGCTTCGTGGGCCGGCGGCGCGGGGTTGGCCGCGCTGGGTGACTTGGGCTGTTGTTGGCACGACTCTTTGCTGCATTTCGGGGAACAGACTGTGTCAGCTAGGTGTTCGTCCGATGTTTCTTTTTGGGCCGGGGGGGGTGAACGGGTGCGCCCGTGTGTGAGGGTCGCAAGGGCGACGAGAGAGGTGCGGGGGAGGGAGTTGGAGGTTGGGGTTTGTGCGGTCTCACAGCACGAATGAGTGTGCGAGTGATTGTGAATGAGTGAGGGGGAGGGGGAAGGGGGAGTTTTGTTTGCGTTGAGAAACGAGTGAGAGTGAGAGTGAGAGAGGGTGAATGAGGGAGAGAAATGGCGAGGCTGGTGTATCGTTTTCCCCAAAGTTTCTTTTTTTTCCCCCTCCCCTCTCTATCTCTCTCGTGTGCGGTACAGAGTACGTAGTGATCTGTTTGATCTACCCTTACCTGTTGATGGGGCGCCTGGGCCAGCACGGCCTCGTGCAACGCTGATTCCGAGTTGGTCTGCTCGCTGGGAGCTCCCGTGGTGAAGCGCGAGTCGTCGTCGAGGGAGGGGGATCGAGGTCGTCGGTAGCGGCCGTTGCGACCGCCGGCAACGTCTGCTCGCGGTTGGCGGTCGTTTGTTGCCGTCGACGTCTCGTACTGGCTGCCGAAGTCGACAAAGTCACCGGGGAACATGGGCGGTTCTGCCTGGTGGCGGAGTTGGTGCTGCTGGTGGTGGTTCTGTTGCGGGATGCCCATGGCCATGGTTGCGACGAAGGCTGCCGTTTGACGGAGATTTGGTGCGCGCTCGGGAGAGTGAGACACGCGACTCTGATCCTCGACGTGTCTGTCTCGACTCTTGAGGTTCCCGGTGGGATGGGAAAGCTGTGTATTCCCGGGTGAGAGTAAGGCTAGCTACGTATGGATGGGAAACCAGCAAGACCCTGAACGAAAGATGCAGATCTTGACAGACCGCAAAGCAAGGACGGGAGCTAGCTAGTAAGGCTGCTAGTAAAGTTAGTAGACAAAGAATAACCACGCCTATATTCCAGCCGCGAAAGGAGAGAGAGAGGAAAAGATAGCTCAGACCCTTCCTTCTTTTTTTTTTTTTTCTTGTATTACACAGATTTCCAAGTGGCTGGGAACTCGCACTAACAATTTGCCATCCCACTGGACGATGATTGGCATGGCACGGCATGGCACCACCCGGCAGCGGAGCGGATTACGTGCATCGAGCGGCCTGTCGCCTGTCGCCTGTCGCCTGTCGCCTGTCGCCTGTCGCCTGTCGCCTGTCGCGGTGCGCGGAATTCAGTGGCTGGGTCTCCACTCCCCTTTAACCCCCCTGAACCATCCTCGGTACCTGGGTGCCAGGTGCACTGCACCCACCACCCCGCGCGCCCCGTTCAGGCACACCTCTCCTCACGGAACGTGGACTTTTCCCAGCCGCCCAAGTTTCCAACGGCTGGGCGCGCCAAACCCACCCGCCACGACAGGAGGTGGTGCCCGTTTACCGCCTCTACTTCGGTATTAATAGGACGGAGCTGCTGCACACCATTGGCTGGACGATATGTGTTTTGCCGTGAGACCGCACCTCATCATGCAAGATGTGTTGTTTGCTCCCGTGGCTGTTATGGCTGGGTGACTGACGGGACGCTGACGGGGAATTTGTGTTGCTGAACTCGAGATACGAGACCACCTCGCGACAGCTGATGCTGTGTCATTGTTGGCGCATTCTTCAACAAGTACCCTATGAAAAGATCACGAATGCCAACCACCAGCCCCCGGCGCAGTACGGAAACGAACCAATTGACCAAGATTCCATGGTATGCATAACTGAGCTCTTCGTCGCAAGCTCCATGCAGCAACGTCGATCGAGGCGGTCGGTAGTGGAGGAAACCCACCATGTCAGTCTTCGCGTCGGATTGCCGAAGTGATCACGGTTGAGAATATCCAGAGGTGCCCAGGATCCAGGGTACGATGCCCAAGCCCAATCGCGGGCCTCCAGCATGTCTTTCAGAAAGTCTACGATGTGGATACTTTCACGGAGGTGATTACTTAGTGTTCTGCCGGTCCCGGTCTTCAGAGCCGGAACCACAGCCGAGGTTTCGGGCTCGCGTCCGAGGTGGGCCCGGACTCTCGGGCACGGCCCCCCGACCCCACCAAGCAATTAGCCACTAAGGGCGTGATAGTTTACTAAAAATAATTAGAGGGTAAATAATTAAGGGTGACTTCGCTACTTCGAGGGGGTAGATCTATAGTATAGGTCAGCACCAAAGTACTATATATAAGCGAAATAAGTACTTATATCCCCTATTAAGGGCCTAGAGCTTGCTAATAACCTTACTTCCCCTTATAAATATAGCTAATATCTAAAACTTCTTTTTATTACCTAACCTTTAGTATAAGATAGTAATAGCGATATTATAATAGGGGGTAGTAGTTAGTAGATAGCTATTACTAGCCTGCTTAATAATAACGTTATTTATAAGTTTCTTATTGATAAGGATAATAGTAAAATAGCTAGTAACTATACTAATAGTCCTAGGCTAAGTACTTAGCTAGGTACCTAACCTATTAATAATAATAATAATATTAATCCCTTTAATACCTAACCTAATAGCTAACTTAATAATAAGGCCTCGAATCCCTTACTTATAGTAGTAAAGTCGAAGTAGTAACCCCTAGTAATATAGACTAAGTAATATATAAAGCGGTTTTTTAAGTACTATTTAGCGTTATAATACTAGGGGGCCCTATTTATAATAAGTAATAAGAAGATAGCGTTAAGGTCTTTATTAAGTTCGGAATTACACCGCAGCCCCTTCGCAAAAAGACTATAACAAATTCACCTAGTTCGTAAGTATAATTCGGGAAATACTATATAGGTATTTTAACCTATACCCTCTACTAGTTAAGGAAAATAATATAGGAACCCTATATATTCCTATTACTTATAAGTAAACCCTCTAAATATTACTATATAAAATTAGACGCGCGCTACACTAGGGCTAATTATATTAGAGCTAAATAGGCTACTAAGGCTCTTATAGTAATACCCTTGCTAAACCTTCTAATAAGGTGCTATAAAAGCTATTATATAAGATAACTCCTTAACCTAAAAGGTTAACCTTCTAGTAAGGTACTAAAGGTAAAAGCTACTATATAAGATAACTCCTTAACCTAAAAGGTTAACCTTTTACTAAGGTAAGCGCTACTATATAAGAGGTAACTCCTTAACTAAAGAGGTCTTTCCTAAGAGGTTCTTATAGCTAGAAGTGTAAGAAGCTTTACTACTACGAGCAGGGCCTTATACCTCTCCCTCCTCCTTATCCTTATCCCTTAACTATATTAATACTAGACCTTATATATAAATATACTAAGACCGAGCGAGGTATACCCTTTAGTATAAATAATATAGAGGGGGTTACTAGAGAGTTTAGCCTTAATATAATTAAGAAAACCCGCTCCTTTATTAACTACTCTATTATATATAGAGAGTATATTATTAATATAGCCCTTAAGAGGGCTTACCTTAATACCCCTATAAGGGACTTTATAAGGTATAATAATATTAGAGCTAAGTAAATAAACTTAGTAATAGAAGTTTAGTAGGTTATTATATATCCTATAGAGTAGCCCTTCTTCGAGCAGGTCCTCTATATTACTAAGGTAGAGGTAGCCTAGGTAGCCTAGGCGAATATTAGTAAGTATAGCTTACTCTAACTGCTTTAATATAGAGAGAGCGTTACTAATAATAGTATAGCTAGTGGAAAAAGTAGTAATAGAGGGGGTATTAGTAGCGCGGGTAATGCGCGAGAGGAAAAGTTAATAGTTTTATAGTCTATTAAATAATTAAAAACCATGTTATTATTAATATAAAGTTAAAGATCGTGAGGCTATCTAGTATAATAGGCACGTATAAGTACGGCTATAGTTAGGAAAGTTATAATCACGTGACCGAAGGCTATATATTATTAGGAGGCGCGGAGTTAGAGGGTCTATTATACTTAAGCAGGTAAAATCACTATGCAGTGGCCAGAGGCCTAGCGTTAAGGTTAGTACTAGTTAAGATCCTTTTAAAGATAAGAAATACCTACCTAAATAGTTAGTTTACTATTAATAACCTTATAGTAAAGTATAATAATACCTTATAGAGATATACATAAGCTATTAACCTTATTAATAAGTTAAGCTCTTTATATAATAATAAGACTAGTTAAATTACGATAATAGAGTTAGTATAGGAAAGTTAGTATATAAAGAATAAAACCTATACTAGCCTCTAGATCTATAGGGTATTATATATCTAAAGCTTATATAATAAGATCTAAGTTAATATAAGACTAACTAGTAATAATATTATAAAGGTTAGAGAGTTAAGTACTTAGCTAGTTAATAATAATAATAATAATAATATATTAGTTAACCTAACTCTATAGCCTCATAAGTCAAGGGTAGCTAACTTTAATCCAGATAATACCTCTTTAAGCCTAGGCCTAGCTAATAATACTCTTAATACCTTTAGAGGTAGTTAATTAATTAATAAATAAGCTATTTTATAATAGGTAAAGAAGATACTCTATAATAAGGTTATAGCTATAATTTAGGAAGGAATAGCTTACCTTACCCGCCTAATAGGCGACGAGGCGATTATAAGTATAATTATAACTTATAATACCTTATTTAGTTATTAGCTTAGAGATAAGGGTATTTTAAAAGTAGTAAGCTATTTTAAATATACCCTTATTTAAGCTTTAGTGTTTAATATATTATTAAAGGGATTAAAGCTCTTATACTTATAGAATAATAATACTATAAGTGATAGGAGTTATAGGGGTATATTTAGTGATAATAATAATATATTAGACTTAGAGGAGGAGGAGGAGGGGGAGGAGGCTAATAAATCTAGTAATAAAGATAAGTTAACCTAAAGTAATTAGAGAGATTAGGAGGGGCTAGGAACATCAAATATTTTTAATCTAATAAGAACGCTTAGATTTTAAGGGGACCTACTAAACCCTAACTTTAATATTAAAAAAAAGGTCTTATTAGTCTTATTAAAATAACGTAATATCTAAAAAGTCAGTAGTAAAATCCTTAAAAGTAGTAGAATAATAGTAATTATAGCCCTATTATCTCTAATACTAATTACTTAATAACCACTTCTATTAACTACTCCTCCTCCTCTAACCTCTTTTAATACTAATTACTTAATAACTACTTCTATTAACTACTCCTCCTCCTCTAACCTCTTTTATTACTACTCTTAGTACTAAATTAATAACTAAAAATATAAATCTAAGCCCTTTTTTCCCTTATTAACTTATTTATTCTTACTTATATAACTTTAATAATTTTCTTAATATTAATAATATTAGGTTTATCCTCTACTTTCTTCCACTCCCTCTCTATAATTCCAATGAAGTTAGATAGCCTAGTTATTATATAAATAATCTAGATTTATATAATAAAGTTATACTCTAGTAGGCTACTTTAAAGGATTATAAATACCCTCTTTAGTACTCTAAATACCCTCTTTATTATTATCCTTAACCTTATATAATATAAGTTAAATAACTCCTTTCTACTCTATAGCTATAATATCCCCTTACTATAATCTTTTAGGTAATACCTCTTATTATTAAATAGTATTACTATACCCTTAAGATCCTACTAGAAGCTTATATTGATAAGGTAATACCTCCTATCTAGCATTTTAAAAGACTAGGCTAATATATAGTTAAGTAGGGTTAAGTTATTAATAGAGCCCTCTATACCTATAAGTATATATATAAAAGTAAGGTTAAACTTTACTATTATAAGTATATTATAAGCTAATTACCCCTTCTAATTAAAGAATTATTACTAATTATCTATAGGGATATAGGTAGGGATAAATATCCTATTTATCGCTCCGATATACCTATTAAACTATGCCCTCTCCTTATTATATTTAACCTCCGCTAAGATATATAATAGATTAGGTAGCTTTATAAAGTATTAATATATAATATATATACCCTCTAGTATAATCTAAAACGTCTTTAATACTATATTCTAAGATACCTTACATTAAGAGGTGGTATTCTATTATATTACTAACTACTTAAGAATATACAAGAAAATTAATACCTTTTATTTAGGAGTTTAGAACTTAGTATTAATATTTATTATAGGCTACGCCCGGGTTAAGCCTACCTAGGCTTCTGCCTAGGTTTACTACCTTAAGGAGCTATCTAGGGCCTACCTAGGGCTTACCTAGTTATTCCCTATAGACTAGTAAAATCTCTACTAGAGAGGAAAACTTCTCTTTTTCCTCTTTAGCTTAAATAAATAGTATTATAATAACTTCTTATTAAATAAACTTAGGTCTAACCCCTTATATATTTAAGCTTATTATAATAATAATAATAATAATAGGTTAAGCGCTTCTCTATTAGTTAATAAGATAGTTAATAGTAATATAGCTAAAACTTAAGATAAGCTATTATAAGCTAATTTAGTAGTAATAATAGAGTCCCTCTAGTAATAGTAATAAGAGGTTAAGTAAGGGAATAGCTAGTATATAGCTATATAGACCCCTATAAGTATTACTAATAAGGTACTAGTAATACCTAGTATAATATACTAGAAGCTACTACCCTTACTCCCGAAGTTTTTAAGTAAGTAGAAGGAATACGCTACCTAGGTATAATAACTAAGGTATAAGATTACTATATATAAGGCGTTCTATATTATAGATATAGAGGTATAATACCTTATTAACTCCTATTTAGATATTATAGCCTAGTAAGTAGTCTCTACTTTCTATAGAGCTAGGGGGGATAGGGGAAAATATAACCCTAAGGACTTTATAGCCTACCTAGACTAGATATATAAGGACCTAAATCTTTAGTTATAAGCTATAGCTTAATTATAAACCCTCTAGTAGAAAGAGAATAAATCCCTAGTAACCTTCTTACTAAGATTTAAGTAAATACTAGTTAATATAAGTAGTATAAACTAGCTTAGTTAAGTCTAGATCTTACTTCTAGAGGCCTCCCTTACCCCTAAGCTAAGGGACTAGCTAATTACTATTAACTTACTAGCTAATTATAATAGCTAGCTCTTAAAGGTCTAGAGTATTATATAGAAAGTAGAGCGCTAGAAGGTTACTAGTAACTACTTAGTAACTTACTAGAGACCTACTACTAAGGATACTAAGGGGGATACTTATATAACTAGAGCTATATATATCTTATAAGTTAAGGAGGTAAGGTATTATAACTATTAAAACTCTAGGTCCTCCTTAGGTATCTCCCTAGTATAATATTAATAGCCTTAAAAGGGTATAAGGGATACCTATACCTATTATATTTATAGAGCTAGAGGTTATATTACCTAGCGCTACTCTAATAAAGAGGACTAGCTACCTAGGGTTATAAAGATAAAAGCCTTAAAAGAAGAACTAATATATTATAAGGTTATAAATAACTACTAGGTAATAACTAACTCCTTAGAAGAAGATAAGGAGTTAGAAAAAGATTAACTCTAAAGCGAAATTAAGCTCTAGAGCTTACTAAAGAGGAGGTATTAGGTTAGGAAGAATATAAATAGGAATAACTAGTTAATACTAAGCTTATTATTTTTTAAGTTAGAGTTAATAGAGGATATCTAGCTTATACCCTAGTAAATACTAGGAGTAATACTTATATAATAATTAACCTTTCCCTAGCTTAATACCTCTACTTTTTATATATTAAGAAGAGATACTAACTTATAAGGAGGTATATACTTAGTAAATTATTACTAGGTAATATATTAAGTATAGTAATATTTAACCTAGAAATAAGTAGTTATACCTAGCGTATCTTTATATATATAGTTAATAGCTTAGACCCTAATATCCTCTTAGGGCGCCCCTAGATAGAGTAGAGCTAGGTTATTTATAATACTATAGCTTATTAAGTATACTATAAGAGGGGATAAGTTAGGCTATACGTAAAGGACTAAGAAGAAACGCCCCTTATAAAGGAAATAGGGGCTATAAGGTTCCTTAATATACCCTTATCCTCTATAATTTACTAATACTTAGTAAGATAATAAGGTAAGTACTAGGAGGGTATTATAAAGGTATTAGTATAGGCTATTAGCTTAGCTAATATTAAGAAAGCCTTATACTTAAAACTAAAAGAGGATTAATAATACTATTTACTAAGCTAGGTCTTAAGGGAGTTTCTTAACCTATTTAACTCTAATAAGGCTTACTTACTACCCCCTAGGTAACTAGGAGTAAACTACTAGATTAACCTTATACTAGGATTAGATAGGAGGGAGCTATTACTCCCCTAGGGCCCCCTTTATAATATATTAAGAGAAGAGCTACTAGTATTAAAAAAAACCCTATAAGACCTCCTAGATAAGGGGTTTATTAAGGCTAGTAGCTTACTTACTAAGGTATTAATACTCTTTATAAGGAAGCTAAGTAGGGGAATTTACTTCTATATTAACTATAGGGCCCTTAATATAATTACTAAGAAAGACTACTACCCCCTCTTATTAATCTCTAAGATACTATAATAAGAGGTAATAAACCTTATCTAAGTAAGTATTATAGCTACCTAGTAGTATAGCGAGGAGAATATAAACTAGTATAGGATACTTATAGAGGAGTATTAGGTAAGTAATAAGGTTTAGCTTGTAATAGCTAACTATAAGAGCCCTAGGCCTAGTAAGAAGCTATTATAGTTATATTATAAGTATATTATAGTTAGAGTCCTAAGCCTATATATTATTAAGTTAGATATACTTAGTAATATCTACCTAAGGTTTTATATAGACCTCCTCTAGAGAGTACTAGAGGACCCCTTACCTATATAAATAAGGATAGACCCCTAGCTACTACTAATTATAGCTAATAATAATAAATTCGAATACTATATAGAGGAAATATATATAGCGTAATAGAAAGTAGTTAGGTAAGAGTAGAGGCGCGAGGTCCTAGTTAAATAAGAAGGGTATATAGAGCTTACTGTGATGGGCGCAGTGGTGGGGCTACCCACCTTGCGCGCAGTAGGAAAGCTAGGATTATGTAAGCCTGCGCGTATATATACGCCCGCGCGCGCGGGCCCTTAGAGTAGTTCTTCCCTAATACAACATACAACGTATCACGCTCTTTTTGTTAGGGTCCTTCTATTTGCGTAGCCACAGTCATCCTATCCCATCTCATTACCTAGGAGCTTATAGAGGCTATTATAAAGATTATTATAATAGATAGGTATAAAGCCTTATATAAGCTAGTTCTAGATAATAATAGCGACTTAGATTATGCCTAGGGGGGAACTAGCTAGGAGGGAGAATAGTATTATAAGCTATACCTAGGTTAAGCTTACTTAGGCTTCTACTTAGGTTTACTATTTTAAGGAGCTACCTAGGGCTTACCTAGGGCTTACTTAGTTATTCCCTATAGACTAGTAAAATCTCTATTAGAGAGGAAAACTTCCCCTTTTCCTCTTTAGCTTAAATAAATAGTATTATAGCGACCTCTTATTAAATAAACTTAGGTCTAACCCCTCGTAGTATACTTCCTAAGAAGGGTATACCTATTAACCCTCTTATTATTAGCTTAAAAGTCCTCTTTAGTAATAATACTAACTATTATTATAGTAATAATACCTTAAGTATATTAATTTATTATAGTAGCGCGCGCTTATATTAATAGCGACTTCCTTAATTATTTATTAAATTAGCTACTAATTAACTCCTATACTTAATTAGTAAAAAGTTGCCTTTTTATAATTTATACCCCTAAAATTAACCCCTATTAAGGGAAATACCTAGTAAGTAGGGGGGGGCGATAATATATAAATCTAGCTAGAATAGGTACCTCTTATATAAGCTAAAATTTAGGCTTAATAAGGTATAGTCCCTTAAAAGAATTTGAATATTTGTTTTTTTAGCTGACTAGTAGCTCTATAACTTGGCCCAAATCCTAATTATTTTTGGTAAACTATCACGCCCTAAGAACCCAGCGGTCGCCGAATTTCGATCCAGCACATTCACCCTCAACAACCCTCGTCAGACAATATGCCAAGAAAAGCAACAAACAACAAATCGCCTCGCATCCATGCGTCACCGGATGAGAAGAACGATGCTTCAACGACTGAGCAAGAACGAAAGTGCGCCGTTCTCAACAGCCCTTCTTGGTATCCCTAGGACCAGGTACTGACGCAGTCCCACAGGCGACTCCGGAACCGCTTATCTCAACAAGCGTTCCGGCGCAGACAGGCAGAGCGCATGAGAGAGCTGAGCAGTCGAGTCCACGCGGATCAAAAGCCCGACGATGAGCGGGTGCAAGCCTTACAGAAAGAGAACCGGCAACTTCGAGCACAGTTGGTCGAGGTTCAGACCAAATTGTCTCGGCTCATTGCTAGTATACAGGGCCTGAACGACACCGTATCCAAGACACTTGATGATACCGACACGACTCGGAAGGACGATTCACAAGAAAAAGGCATGGAAGGGGAGTTATCCCTTGATCATACTGAACACAAAGGGAGCTTGCCCTTGCCGCCATTGGACCTCGAACCGTTCGATACGTCGATGCTCAACTTCGACACACCTCTTCATCAACAGACCGAAGGTGCGTCCCATTGAACATTTTTACAAAATCTCAACGACCTTATGGGCTGATACGATGACAGCAGGCTTTAATGATACCATCTCATCGGCGGAGCTCATCAACATTACTGGCACCAACCCACTCTACACCCAGATACCAAACATCTGGAGCTTCGAGTACCAGACTGGTGTCGCGCCGTATCAGACAGCCATGGACGCCACGCAGGAGTCGAGCATCATACGCAAGAACGACTTGGCGTTATCGAACTCGCCATTTTCCGATCACATCCAGCTCCTGCAACGTCTTCTGAAGACAAAATTGACAGCGTCCGGGTTCGTTCCTGAAGGCCAGCCCTCGATGCATGGGTAAGACGGGTCCCATCTGCCCTATGAATGACTTTGCTGACCATGAACTCAGCATCTACCAACCCGTCCTCATGGTATTATCAATGTTCAACAGCATCACTCGACCGGACGTCATGGCCTGGTACGCCAAAACACGCTTCTTCCACATCATCGAGCTCACCGCCTGGCAACTGTACCCCTCCGCCGCCACGTTCGACAAGCTCCATCAGAGATATCGGCCGACGGAGGCTCAAATGAAGCACCCTCACCCTCGGGTCATTGACTGGATCCCCTTCCCATCCATACGCGACCGGCTGATCCAGCTGCACTCGGCCAACCCTCGCATCGACGAGATATTCTGCGACGCCGTCACGGGCTACGTGGTGGAGACGACCATGTCCGATCTCATCCTCGGCGCACCACAAATCACCGTCTACATTCGCGTGACTGATCTCATCACCGCAATGTCATCCAGCGACGATCCCGACTCGCAGCCGGCAACCCTTCCGGCCCCGGACGTCACCACGCTCTTCTCCTCCCCTCCGTACGCTCGCGCCGCCTTCAAACAGTTGAACATGGACAAGGGTGCCTCGTACTACAAAATCGACCCGGCATTCTACGCGAAATACCCGGAGCTCTTCGACCACTCCAACGACCTCACCGCAACCGGCATCCCCCTCCGCCCCAAGTCCCAAAAGGTTCTCACGTACCCCAAGCCCCTCGACTCCTCGACCGTCGAGACCTACAAGAGTTTCATCGATTTCAGTCTCGACGCAGCCAGCACCATATCTTCCGCCTCTCCCTCCTCATCTACCATCTCGTGACCTCCTCCAAAGAGCATGTAACAGCACGGTCGAAACAGACATGTCCGGCCCCGGAACGTCCTCCCGGACCCGCGATGCCGAGATTATCCGCCGCCCCAATCCGCCTGTAGCCGCGTGTGTGTGTGCTCCTGGCATTTTGAGTTTCGAGACGTCCGACGTCCTGTCAATGTCTTTGTTGAGCACCGACCCACCGGGTTCCGCACTGACTAACGTTCCACTTAGTAACGCTTGGATTTTGTCATCAGACGAAAGCGAGCTTCCAGGCCTTTCTCACCAGCGACCATGGGGGGGATGATGCTATATAGAATTTCCGGGCAGCATGTCCAGATTGCCCCATGGCCCGCCCTTTCTTTTTTTGTTCTTCACCCTCAATGAACGAACGATAACCCGACCGCCAAAATGCCCTCCCAGTTCCCCGTCCAAACAGCGGCGCCTCGCTACAGCTTCTTAGACGACTACAGCGAGGGCGCCCACCCGGCCATGCTCAAAGCCATACTCTCGACCAACGGGACCCAGGAGGCCGGATACGGCCGGGACACGTACAGCGACCTCGCGAGACGGCGGATCCGCCGGCGCCTCGGGCGCGAGGACGTCGGCATCTTCTTCGTGCCGAGCGGGACCTCCGCCAACGCCATCTCCATCGCCGCGTGCCTGCGCCCGCACGAGGCCGTCATCGCCGCGAGCTCCGGCCACATCGTCACGCGGGAGACGGGCGCCGTGGAGGCGAGCGGGCACAAGATCATCAACGTGGCGCCGCTCGACGGCAAGCTGACGCCGCAGTCGATCCAGAAGGCCATGGACGACAACTGGCACTTCCCGCACATGGCCAAGCCGCGGCTGGTGTACATCTCGGACGCGACCGAGATCGGCACGATCTACTCGAGGAGCGAGCTCGCGGCCATCAAGCGCGTCTGCGAGGCGAACGAGCTGCTGCTGTTCCTCGACGGCGCGAGGATCGGGACCGCGCTGGCGTCGCTGGCCAACGACATGACGTTGCGGGACGTCCTGGACCTGACGGACATCTTCTGGATCGGGGGCACCAAGAACGGGGCGTTGCTGGGCGAGGCGGTCGTGGTCAAGGACGCGAGGCTGGCGACCGAGTACGAGTTCTACGTGAAGCAGCACGGCTCGCTCCTGGCCAAGAGCCGGATCATGGGCGCCCAGTTTGCGGAGCTGTTCAAGGACGACCTGTACTTTGACCTGGCGAGGCAGGCGAACCTGTGCGCGGCGACGCTGTCGGGCGGCATCGCGGCGGCGGGGTTCTCGGTGTACGCCGTCACCGAGACGAACCAGGTGTTTGCCGTGTTGCCGTTGGGGCTGATCAAGATGCTGCAGGAGCATTTTGTGTTCTACGTCTGGGAGAAGAGGGGGGATGACGAGGCCGTCGTGAGGTTGCTCACGACGTGGGCGACGGATGTGGCGGAGGTCGAGAAGTTTATCGGGTTGGTTCATGGCTGGGGCAAGTAGATCAAAAGCGAAGCGTCTAAAAATGCTTTTTTTTTTTTTCATAACCTATGTAATGTTCCAATTGGCCCTTTCGAATTTCTCTCACTGACGGAGACTTGGCGATAATGAAGCATGCGCCTACTCCCATTCCTCGGCCGACACCCATTTGCTGCCAGCATCAACTCCTATGCCCGTTCCGAATCGGCCCACAATGTTGCCACTGATACCACAGGCCCACCAGAGCTCCCGCATGTTAGGAAGCAGTTCTTTCGCTTCCAAACACATGGAGTTCGACAAGGGAACCTCGAAGAAGCGATCGACAAGATAGGCCCTCTTCAACGAGCGAGGAAGGGCTCCCAACAGACTGGTCTGACGATGGTTGGCCGTCAGCTCCATTTCGCGCTCATTTCCATCAGCAATATCCGGCAGTTGAAGACAGAGCGTGTTGAGCCACAGGCTCTCGAGATTGGTGAAGGCCTCGAGAGACGAAGCGAGACCATCATCGTGCACTACTCTCTCCGAAGGGTCGAGGCAGAGGGTGCGCATCGTGGTGCCGTGAAGCTCACCCAGTTTACGAATGAGTTCATTCGGATACAGTTTGAGACCGATTCCTTTCCAACAGATGAGCTTGAAAGTCTTCAATGGTCCGCACTGGCCCAGGATTGACAGAAGATGGTTCGTATTGAACAGAGCCTTGTCCAGAATGAGGGCGGTGATGTTCTCGAGCGCTTTGAGATGCAAGTCCTGGGGATGCATGGAGGTGTTGGCGGACGTGAGCCGCAGTTCCAGGCGCTCCACGGGACCCATCTCGAGAAAGACGTTCACGGTCGGATGGTCACTGAGAGCGACTTCAAGCTGGACAGCTTTGTCTTGCCGAAAACTCCACCGTAACGCTCCGGAAGCTTACCGAAATCGCAAGAACGAGGCGCCAAGGTGATGTTGAGGGCTTCGAGATGCTTCATGTGGGCCAGCAAGAGGGCTAAAAGACGGTGCATGTGGCATTGACGCAACGCCAGCGTCTGTGGTTCGTATAACAAGGTAACTTTCACGGCATCTGCCATTCTGGCCAACTTCAAGGCCTCGCTCGTGCCGATTGTAACACGCAGAGGATATTCTTCCCCGAGGTCGAGGAAAATCTGGCGAATGGACTGGCCAAGTGCGGGTTTGGCGCGGATCAACCGCAGATGTGTGAGCAGTGCGGGAGCGGAAGGTTTGATGTGGATGGTGTAGTACAAGGGGCCCTCGTCGGCAACCGCGGCCCTGAGGTGTCGGCAGGTCAGCGAGAAATTGCTCGCAGACTTCCAGGCTTTTCGGGTGTCATGGTCGTCGTTGGTCCGGCAGCCTCGCCTCCACGTCGCCAAGGGTTGTCTTTCTTGACGCATGAGGAGTAGGTACGAGCACACATGGTGTATGATCTTGGGGGTAAGGTCGATGAGTTGCGCCATGTTTGCAGAGGGAGCAGTCTGCGGGAGAGGTGAATGACAAACTGGGGGTGAGATGAGATTGCTTTTGGTCAGGAGTAGATGATTGTACATGAGACTTCACTTGGTTTGTTATAAGTAAAGCAAGCCTCAAACTCATGACCACTTCCCCCTGAGAGCTTTCCAGAGAGCGACGAGGAATGGGATAGAATCAGCCAACTTAGTCTCAAAGATAATCCTGGGCAAATAACAGTCTTTGGTTTAGCAAGTTTGACTCAGACGCATCAGAGACATTTCTCGCCCTTTGTTGTCGAAACCGTTGTCCTTCTTCTTGCGGTCATCGTAAGGCGTCGCTGTGGTCTTTAAAATCAAGTCGTTGTTATTGTCGTTGTTACTATTGCCCTTCTGTGTCGTCTTCGTCGTCGTCATCGTTGTCGTAGTCAACTGAGAACTATATCGACGTTGAATACTTGGTGCTCTTTACCAGGTACTACAAAATCAATATGAACGAGGCCTCCTCAATCAGGCTCATTTTACCATCAGATCATTTCATGGTGAAAGAGCTGATGCTTACGTTATTTAGATTCAAGCCCGTTTGTAAACATGCCCGTGTAGTGGCAATGCAAAACCCTAGGAAATCTCGAAAATCACAGTATACTTTATCTGAAAAGTTTCATTCATAACCCCTATAATAGATGTAGTCTGTGTCGACGTGTTGGTTTTCAGGTTGCCTCTAGATAAACCACGATGTGTGTCGAATTACAATTTTACACGTCCACCCATCGGTTTCTCTCCATTTTCTGGTCCCAAATGGCACTTCAAGGTACAGTATCCGGCAGATGTGCTCCCAAACACCGTTCTCTGTACCTATTGTAGCCCTTCAGACCGTCTCTGTAAACAATGAACTCTTGCAGGTTGCCAACGGTTTCCCACCACTCGTCTTCAGGCCATTCCTGTTCTTCTCTACGCCGAAAAAGGCTCCCGAGAAAGAACGAGAAAGAACGCGGTATTCTGTGATCAGGCTTTTCGGGGGATTATTACATACGGTTGTATCCCCAGATCAACGTCGGAATATAGCAGCTGAGACAGGCAACGGCCATGGTTATCATTACCACATTCTCAGGCCGAATCGACTGCCTGACTAGGGGCTCTGCTACGCTCAAGTTCCTACGCAATTCAGGGGTGGGCTGGGAAGGTTGATGTGATTGCTGGAATTGCTGTGGCGACATCGAAAGTTCTTGCCCCAAATGTTGAGACTTTCGTTTGATCTTAAGCCAGGGCCACCACTTGTGAAGCGGCATCTCCCTGTATATGGCGTCAATATTTCCCTGCGGCTCCTTGAAATTCCATTCATACACCGTTTTGACTGCTTCAAGGGTATCGCTGAGTTCCATGCCACAGCCCAACCCATTTTATCGGGTTTGAGATCAGCGACCTTGGATTTCGACGGGATAGGGCCCGTCTTGCCCAAACAACAAGCTTCGCGGCCCGGAGAGGGCCTTTCTATAGATCCGAGAGGAAGAGGTCGCGGAAATGCTTCCAGCCCTCTTCTCTTGTAATTCATCCGGCGCTATCGTCGTTACGTTATTGATGTGGTCAATGGGAGGCCTCGAGGTCAAAATTTGCGATTGTCCATTCGAAGAGTCCTTCTGCATTAGCTGGGGCAGATCACGGGCTTGACATGGAGTCTGGCCTCCTACTGAAGACTTGGCCCAACTTCGCCGGAGTAGAACCCAAAGCAGGCGCTACGGGTGTTGCTTGTCTATTCTGGTGAGTCGTAATGTTGTACCCGATTTCGTCGTTAACGTCGTCGGCGCTCGTCGGTTTTGTACCATTCCTCCTCTTTATGCCATCTGGTGTCTTTGATCTAGTTTTCAGCTACACATACCCTCCAGTCTATGAAGTAGTGTCAGTAAGTCATAGTGCAGGCGGTGTTGAGTGACTTGATTGAATAGCTTTTGCTGCTTGTGGGTGACTATGTACGACGGCACCAGTTTTAAGATTTCTCCGTACAAGACCTGCCATACAAGCCTTACCGTCTTCGCATTGCGAATATAGTTGGCCGATAATCGGTCTTTCAGATGTCACTGCCTCGGCTCAGTTTCACAAAGCACTCAATAATCACTGCTTCTGAAACTTACGGCGAGGCTTTGGACCCGAGGGCAGCCAAGTCAGGTCAAGCTCACCGAGGCCTCACCGAAGCCGATTTAGGTAATTCAGGGCACTCCCGACGTGCGTAATTCGGTCTCGCTGCGAATTCCGAACCCAGATACCGATCGTAGGCGACCTGACACCGTCGGCCGCACCCGCATTCCAGCGGCTTGCCGCGCAAGGCAACGGCTGATGCCCAAGAAAGCGCAGCAGGAATGACATCAGAAGCTGCCAGATCTTCGGAAGTCCGTTCGCATGCCCAGTAGCTCAAGGGCTTGGACGCATCTCTCTTTGCATCTGACCCTGAGGTTTCGTACGTCAATCTGACAGCTCGCTTCTCTCGTCGATGGCCCCGATTATAAACTGCATGCGACCGCAGACCCGGGGAACCGTTGCCAACGATCAAACTCAAAGACCCATTCACGTACAACATGAAAGAACCGACGCGCCGTCTGCGATACAACGTGGCCACGTCTGTGGACGGCTTCATCGCGCCGCCGGACGGGTCGACGGGCTGGATCGTCCAGGACTCGAACATGGATTTCCGATCGCTCTACGCGCAGTTCGACACCTTCGTCATGGGCCGGAAGACGTACGAGTGCATGTTCGCCATGGGCGAGCAGAATCCCCTGCGCAAGCAACCGAGAGAAAGCCTGGTTGTCTGCAGTCAAACGCTGAAATGCGAGGACCACCCCGACGTCACGCTGGTCTCGGAGGACATCACCGGCTATGTGGCGGAGCTCAAGAGCCGCGAGGGCCGCGACATCTGGCTCATGGGCGGGGGCCAGCTGGCGGGGCGGCTCCTCAAGGCGGGCATCCTGGACTCGGTGGAGGCGGCGATCATGCCGGTTATGCTGGGGAAGGGCACGCGCATGTTGGAGGAGACGCCGTTGACGCCCCACGGCGGGTTCAAGTTGGAGATGGTGGATAGCGAGAAGCTGGAGAGCAGCGGGATTTTGATGTGCAAATACAACGTCAGTCGAGGGATGGCGTGCTCGCTTGGGGAGGCGTTGATGTTCTGCTGAGGGACGAAACGGGACCCAACAGGAAGATTGAAAACTGAAGGATTGTGTATACCCCCGCCAGCACTGGTGCGCGTACGATGAGGTAGTGCGATTCAAAGGCGAAAATACTTTATTGCGAAGTTCGAAGAAGTGGTTGATCTTGTGGGTGCGGAAGAGCTGCAGCTAACGTGTTTGCGGATGTTCATCGGCTGTCCTGTTGAGTGGTTTGCGTGACAGTGACGCCAGTTGTGTCAATTGATCTTCTGGTGGAGGTGATATGTCTCTTTTCGGTCAATCGTTCTTAAATCCGTCGCAAGCCAGAGCTTAGCTCCGTTAAAACCCTCGAGTGCTCGATCTCTCTCTGCAGAACCTCGTATAATTATCACCGGTCTGGCCGGCCAACACCACGCTGTAATCTGAGGAGCAATTGTTAGATCTTTAACGTTCGACATGCCCCCGAACACCCTCGTAAAAGCTGTTCTCATCTTGGGCGGCACCGGCAAGGTGGGCCGACAAATCACCAAGCTCCTGGCCAGCACCGGAATCCCGACCTACCAATCCTCCCGGAGCGGGGTAACCACCACGGAGCCGGGCGCCGATAACGTGAAGCCGATCGCATTTGACTGGTCCGATGAGGGAACATGGACAGCAGCCCTGAGCGTCGGCGCAACCAGCGTCTTCCTCGTTGCCCCGCCCGTCCTCGACATGTTACCGCCCATGCAGTCCTTCATCGACCAGGCGCGACTCGATGGGAGAACCAAGCGCTTCGTGTTGTTGAGCGGGAGTCCTGTCGAGCCGGATATCAATGGCTATGCGATGGGTCGACCGCATGCGTATTTGAAGGAACTCGGCGACAAGGGTCAGGTAGAATGGGCAGCGCTGCGGCCGACGTGGTTCCAACGTGAGTCTTGGGGGGAGTGGTCGGTATGGAAGACAACAGGCGCTGATGAAAACGATCAGAGAACTTTGCAGAGCAGGCGAACCATTCAGAAGCGATCAAGAGGGAGAGCACCATCTACTCGGCCACGGCAGATGCCAACGTGCCGTGGATCGCGACCGAGGACATTGCCGCGTGCGCGTTCCAATTACTCACGCAGGAGGATGCGCCCAATGACCAGTACTTGCTCCTGGGCCCCGAGCTTCTCAGCTACGGCGACGTGAGTCTCCCCTCCGCGCGGTCTTCCGCTGCCTGGGCTGGACCAGTTGCGTCTAACGTTCGTTCCTCGACAGATTGCAGGAATCCTCACCGACGTCCTTGGCCGTACGATCGTGCACAGGAACCTCTCGAGGAAGGAGTTGGAAGACAGGTTCGCTAGTCAGGGCATGCCACGGGACTACGCGCAAATGATGGGCGGCCTGGACGTGGACATCAAGAACGGGAGCGAGAACCGGACGAACAGCGTCGTGCTCGCACTGACGGGCCGACAGCCACGAAAATTCCGTGATGTTGCCGAGGAGTACAAGGATGCTTGGGTGCTGCCGGGGGCGTGAGGGGGTTCCGGGTTCTGCGGGAACAACCATGAATGACAGTCTCTCGCGTCGGCATCATCCCAAGTGGTCAAGGTGTTCCCCCCCTCAGCAGAAGAAAAGAAGGTTTTTGTTTTCTGGCCGTGTTCAGCCGAAGTCTCCGCGTACGCTCGTGTGCGGGGATCTGCGCTTCGTTGAAACAAGTCATGAGATCACAATCGCCAGTCCCTGTGCCTGGAATTCTGCAGGGAGAATAGACCCCTTTTTTTCACGTTCAAGCGATGTGATGTACTGGCCCATTTGATGTGAGCGCAGGACGACGACGTCGATTACAACCATTGTCAAAATGGACTCCTCATTCGCAGCGATCGAGGACGAACCGCCCGCTGACAGTGGCGCCGCACCGAGTCCCCCGGCAGGGGAAGCGGAAGAGCCAAACCCTCTCACTTACCCAAAGAGCGCGAAGCCATTCAGCCAGGATCTCTTCAGGAACCCGACGGCGGAGTATCGAGGATGTCCGCTCTGGTCGTGGAACACCAAGCTCGAGAAGGAGAGGCTGCTCCGGCAGATCGATTACCTCCAAGAGATGGGCATGGGTGGATTCCACATGCATGTCCGGACCGGGCTCGACACCGACTACATGGGCCCGGAATTCATGGATCGGGTGCGGGATTGCGTCGAGTATGCCGAGAGCAAGGGCATGCTCGCCTGCCTGTGAGTGCCCGGCTCCTTCATCTCAAGGTGTCACTTCAGGCGGCTCACACCTCCACTAGGTACGACGATGACCGATGGCCGTCCGGTGTGGCTGGCGGCAAGGTAGTGAAGCAGTATCCAGAGCACAAAACCAAGCATATTCTCTTCACTCCTCATCCCTACGGCACCGTTGAGCTCGGGGGGTGAGTGACTCTTACACTACCCACGAATGGTTACTCACAGCGATTAGGGGATGCGCTCCGAGTTCCGCACAAGCTTGCAGGAGTGAGCAAGGGTATTTGCTGGCGAGATTCTCCATTGTCATCGACGAGAACGGGCGTCTCAAATCCAGCCGCAAGCTTGAGGAAGGAGAAGACGCCGAGCCTGGCGGAAGGGTGTGGTATGCCTACGTGGAGATCAATCCACCGTCGCCCTGGTTCAACGGGCAGACGTACATCGACACGATGAGCACGGAAGCTATGAGTAGGTTCGTTGAAAGTACTCATGAGGTCTACAAGGACAAGATCGGAGACAAATTCGGCTCCGTCGTCCCTTGCATCTTCACAGATGAGCCCCAGGTCGCGATAAAGACGCAACTGTCGAGTCCGAGAGGCCTCGAAGACGTGTTCCTTCCCTGGACGGCAGACCTTCCGCATACCTTCAGAGAGACCTACGGCGACGATGCGGATCTCGTAGGCGGCATTCCCGAAATCCTCTGGGACCTTCCCGGGGATACCCCCAGCTTGACCCGCTACCGCTTCCACGACCACGTCAGCGAGCGGTTCGTCACCTCCTTTCTCGATCTCCTCGGCGCCTGGTGTAAGAAAAATGGCATCCTACTCAACGGACACATGATGGAGGAGCCCACGCTTCGACAGCAGACGACCGCACACGGCGAAGCAATGCGATGCTACCGCAACCAGTCTCTTCCCGGAATGGACCTCCTCAACGATTGGGTCGAGTACAACACCGCGAAGCAGTGCACGAGCGTGGCCCGCCAGAACGGCATCCGAGGGGCGATGAGCGAGATCTACGGATGCACGCATTGGTACTTTACCTTTGAGGGACACAAGGGCTGCGGCGATTGGCACGCTGCGCTCGGCATCACCTTCCGGGTCCAGCATCTCAGCTGGCTGAGCATGGCCGGCGAGGCGAAGCGCGACTACCCGGCCAGCATCAACTATCAGAGTCCGTGGTACAGAGAGTACGGCTACGTCGAAGACCACTTCGCGAGAGTCGGCGTGGCAATGACGCGCGGTAAGGCCGTCACGCGCGTCGCGGTTGTCCACCCTATCGAGAGCTTCTGGCTGTGCTTCGGTCCGAACAACAGCGGCGACGACGAGGTTGGGCGCAGAGACCAAATGTTTGCCGAGCTGACGAACTGGCTGCTGCACGGGTTGGTGGATTTCGACTTCATCGCGGAGAGCCTCTTGCCGAACCAGGTTGGCGAGGACGTCTCCTCGCCGCTCAAGGTTGGGCAGTGCGCGTACGACGTCGTCATCCTGCCGAACTTGAGGACTATTCGCTCGACCACGCTGGATGTGGTGAAGAGGTTTGCGGCATCGGGTGGGAAGGTCATCGTCGCCGGTGACAGTCCCGCTCTCGTCGACGCTCAGGTCCCACCGCCAGATGTCAGCGTGGATATCGAGCCATGCACTCGGGTGACGTGGGATCACGGCGAGATTCTATCAGCCGTGTCTGGGAGTCGCGATTTGAAGATCGACTTAAACCAAGGAAACCCATCCCAAACGCTGTTGTATCAAATGCGCGAGGATAACGACGAGCGCTTCGTCTTCATTTGCAACACGGATCGAAACAACCCTTACGACACCGTGGTCAGGATAAAGGGAGACTGGGATGTCGAGGTTCTGGATACATTTACTGGGACATCGAGTCACCGCAAAGCTCAATACGAAAATGGCTGGACTGTTTTGGAATACCGCTTTGAGGGATGCGCGAGCTTGTTGCTGCGACTTTATCCCGTCCCCGCCGAGGAGCTCTCATTTGTAGACATGGCCGGCGCCGTCACCCTAACACCACCCAAGCAGGAGTCCGCAGAGTTGAAGCTCGAAGAAGTTGTCCTGTCGGAACCAAATGTTCTCATGCTCGACTACGCGTCATACAGGATCGATGACGACGCTTGGGAGAATGCCTCACGGCAAGAGATCCTCAAGATTGACAACGAGATCCGGGCACGGCTGCGCTTACCAGCCAAAGGCTCGGCTTGGAAGCAGCCCTGGAGCGTACCGCAGTCAGAGAGGGCAGCAAAGATTTACGTTGATCTTCGGTTCGAGTTCGAATCCAGGCTGATCGTCAAAACACCCACATACCTAGCTATGGAGAATCCCGAGAATGCACGCATCACGATAAACGGCCACAAGCTGGCTGTCAACGAGACGAGACTGGCATGGTGGGTCGACGAGGACATCAAGACGGTGCCCGCCCCGAAGAGGACAATCCGCAAGGGCAAGAACGTGGTTGAGATCAGTATGCCGTTTGGGGTTTTGACGAACCTCGAGAGGATCTATCTGCTCGGAAGCTTCAGTGTCGACCTGAAGGACAACTTGCCGATCGTGCGCGAGCGTCGACAGAGCCTGGGCTGGGGCGATGTTGTCTCGCAGGGTCACCCGTTCTACGCGGGCAACGTCACCTACAACTGCAGCTTCTCACTGAAGTCGCGATCGAATGTCACGCTCTCGGTGCCGCAGTTCGCCACGCCGGTCATCAAAGTCCAATGGGATGAGCAGAACTCTGGCCACATCGCCCTGCAGCCGAGGGAGCTGGATCTCGGGGAGCTCGAAGCTGGGAAGCACGACGTAGCTATTACGGCTTTCGGCTACCGATACAACTCGTTCGGTCACATTCATCTAGCTGATGGCTTCTCTGGATGCTGGCCTGACCAGTGGCGAAGTAAGTGCCCCATTCTGATGCTGTTATCTGCACCTTACTTTATACTGATTGGAACTTAGCTGGGGCTGGGGCCTGGAGCGAGGAATACAGATTGAAGCCGACGGGTGTCTTGGAGAAGCCATCTTTGCTGGTAGAGCCAAAACCTGACGCAGGGGAAGACTGGATTGTTCTAGCGGAGTAGCGAGCTTTGAGACTACTGGTGTAGTTGTTAGCTTCGGCGAGGCTCGGTTGCAAGCTGATAACCAAATAACTTCAATCTGGATCAATCATGCAGACATATTATTAATAATAAGCCAGCTCTCATAAGCTACGCCCCGACCTCTTCCCAGGCAGCATTCTGAAGGGCTAAGGTACTTCGGGGTCCGTAGACTGTGTGGGAAGGCCCTGCCTATCACACTACCCCATAGGGCACCACATTATGTAAGCACTAATATATAGATACATCCGCCTATCGGGTATCCATAGTTAGTAATATAAGCATTATATATATACCTAAAGGATACCCTTATAATTAGTAGCACGACGAAAGTCGACCTAGCAGCCTTATTAGTACTAATTTTTTATTTATATTAAATAAAGAACTAGACGAGGCTATTATTAACTACCGAATCTAACTATATTAGTCGAGATTAAGCGATTAAGATTATATTATATTAACTACTACTATATTACCCTACTCCTCCTAGCCTAGCGTTACTTTATTACTATATTTAACTTTACCCTCCTATATATCTATCCCTACCCCTCTACCCTATTAGACTACGTTATATAACTTATTATATCTCAAAGACCTTCTACTACCTAATATTATTAATCGATCTTATTACTAACTCCTAATATCTCCTACGTTTCGCTAGAGATTTAATATTATAATAGGTAACTAATAACGATATTAACGTAGTAATAATTATTATAGCTATAACTAATATATTATTAAATAATAATCAATTTATAATACCCTACTTAGTTAAATAGAACTTAATAAGGACCTTTAAATCCTTTATTAGAAACTAGTGATATAGAGCGGCTATATATTAGAAATAGCTAGAACTAGTTCTACCCCCTCTAAACGCCCTATCTAAATTATGACTACTACTAAGCACTCCTGAGGAAGTATTAAGACTAACTTACGACCTTAATTAACTCGACCTCTATATATCCCTATAACCTTGTTAGCTATACGACCTAGTTAGTCTTAGTAGTAACTTATATATTAGTCCTATTAAGTTTAATAAAACCTATTAATATTCCTACTCGATATTACTCCTTAATACCTCTTCTACTATAATATCCTATGATATAGAGATACTACGCTAAGAACCTAATTAATATAGTAGAAACTAATCCCTACCTAGATCGCCTATTATATTATAGAATCTACTTTTAGCTAATATAGTAGTATCTATAAATATAGTAGTAATAAATAATTAATAATAGGCTATAAATTAGGACTTCGTAGTTATAATAGCAGAAGCCTTTAGATAATAGAATAAAGCCTAACCTCCCTATAATAATAGTAATATTAGCAAAGCTTCCCTAAGATCTACTAATATAGGTATCTTTAACCCCGAAGCAAAAGACCCCTATTACTTAGGAATAGTATTAGATAGTAAATTAACTATATATACTAATATTTACGCCTTTACTAATTATCTACTCAATCTTACTACTACGAAATCCAACGCCTATGTACGCGAAGTATAGACTTAATATCTCTAAGGTTCTATATTAGTATAGTACTTATAAGTTTTAACTAATATTAACTACGAACTACTACGTACTACTACTATTGAAGTTATTACTACTAAACTACTAGAACGCTTTAAACCGCACTATAGTAATATAATATCCTATTAGAAGTTATCGTTATATAGCCTTATAGATATAGGTAATAAGGATATCCTAGCCTACGCTTAATCTATAATTTAAGATATAAAGGCATATAGAATAACTAAAGTCCTATCCTAGCTATAATTAATCTATAAATTATTTAATAGCGCTATTAAATCCCTCGTTCTACCTCCTAATAATACTACTATATTAGATAGCTTTTTATAGCTAGTTAGACGTTATAAATCGATAATAAAGACGTTAGTAGTGTTACGGGCTACGCCTAGGTTAAGCTTACCTAGGCTTCTACCTAGGTTCACTACCTTAAGGAGCTACCTAGGGCCTACCCGGGGCTTACCTAGCTATTCCCTATAGACTAGTAAAATCTCTACTAGAGAGGAAAACTTCCTCTTTTCCTCTTTAGCTTAAATAAATAATATTATAGCGACCTCTTATTAAGTAAACTTAGGTCTAACCCCTTATATATTTAAGCTTATTATTATAATAATAATAATAGGTTAAGCGCTACTCCCTACTAGTTAGTAAAATAGTTAATAGTAGTATAGCTAAAACTTAAGATAAGCTATTATAAGCTAATTTAGTAGTAGTAATAGAGTCCCTTTAGTAATAGTTATAGGAGGTTAAGTAGGGGAATAGCTAACGCATAGCTATATAGACCCCTATAAATACTGTAAGAATAGGTATATAAGTAGCTAAAGGGACGGTAAAACAGCCTGAATAATAGATATTAATAGGCTGAGTGATATGGTGATGAAAGCTGATAAATTTAAGCATAAGGAGGTATTTTTCCTGG